>OZ025297.1:153985371-154272871 GCA_964019185.1 Maratus speculifer | reverse complement strand
TATACATTTTGTACCTGAATTTATTATCAGTAATCGGAACAATAACTTTTTAAAATTTAAATACAAACAAAAGAAAAGATTTTTATTTTTAAATATTAAATTGGAAAACAGATAAAGATAGCATTTTAGGTACTACTTGGTTATCCCGTCGACCAATATCGCCAAACTAATAGCCAAATTATACATATTGATATAATTTTTATTTTAAATAACGAAATATATATATATATATAATTAGTAGAATATTAATAAAAATACAAATACAAAGTCGAAATAAAATTACTTAATGATGTTTTAAACACGTTTATCGTATGTAATGTCATTGAATGTGACATTTACGATCAATCATTACTGGCATACTTATGGTTTGACGATAATTTTTTGGTTGACGGGATAACCAAGTAGTACCGCATTTTATTGTATATTATTAATATCTGAATAATCACTGTAAACGTTTCTTTTAAACTCTGAAATTTCAGTATTACTTAATATCTCTCCTTAACACCCAGAGATGGCAGCACTATATCTGCATAAGCTTTCTGTTTTATTTATAGGAAGTTAACGATTAATTATTATTCCACGAATGAAACGAAGACAAATATTTCTGTAAATCCACTGGCGCACCCACGGGGAGGGCTAAGGGGGCTGAAGCCCCTCCCAGACCACAAGATTAAACTATTTAAAGTTTTCTAAAATTATGAAAGTTTATCTTTATTACTTTTAATAGATTCAGCAAAACAGAAATTTTGAAAAATATTACACTCTTCACATTTTTTTTTTCTTATATGTAAATTTTCGTATGAAATTTGAAATATAAGCATTTTTTATATTCATCACTTAAAACAATAATTTCTTTTTATTTATCAAAGAGGTTTAAGCCTTCAAAAATAGCCCAATCAAAAATTTTCAGAGGCCCTCCCCAGGTTTCGATGATTGCTCTCCCCCCTTCCACCATCCAGTCCTCGTTTTGTATCCAGTCAATAGAAAAAATGTACTTCTGGGAACGACAAATCTCGCCCATTTTTAATAAAATGAAAAAAAAAAAAAAAAAAAAAAAAAAAAAGAAAAAAAAAAAAAAGAAAAAGAAAATCGGACTGAGCTCATCTGCCAGGGCCAGATCAGGAAAATACTGACCTTTAATATATGTTAGCCCCCTCCAAAGCTTAATCCTGGGTGCGCCAATGTGTAAATCTGACCTATATTTACAAATAACATAATTATACTTAAGCGAAATATTATCGAAATTCTCAAAAATGTTTTATCATGTTTTGGTTTAATTTTCGTGTCAAATATTATTAAGAAATGGCAGCACTATGCATAATTATGCAATAAAATATCTCACTGTTAGTTTTTAATACAGTATGTTTAAATAAAACGGTAAATAGTTAAAGATTAAGAAATTCAGCATAAATAATTTCAATGTAATTATATTAATCTCATACTTTAATGTATTATGTTGCATAAATCAAACTTTATGATTTATATAAATCAAATAAATGAAAACATTAAAACAAAAAGGCTTTTACTCGTGAACTGATTATAAAAATAAATTCAAGATTAAAACATACATTCGAGGAGCTGATATTCAAGATAAATAGGTTTGTTTGTTTGTGTTTATGACGACCAATTATCTACACTTGGGATATGGGTCCTAAAGTGTGGATGACCTCCGTGGGGTCTTTCTAAGGGAACCTATCCCGTATTTATGCGAGGAAATCCACAGAAAACTCCGAACGGTTAGGCCGACGGATGCGATTGCTTTCGAACCCAGCACCTGCCGTCTACCAGTTTCGGAGGCAGAATCACTCTGCCATTGGTAGGGCCAAGGTAAAAAGGAATTTCATTTAATTTTCGTATCAAATGGTATTCAGAGATGGCAGCACTATGCATAATTATGCAATAAAATATCCTACTGTTACTTTTTCATGTTTGCGAATATACTCGCGAACTAATGCTATTCCTATGGAGACGGAGAGGTTTACTTTTATTTATTTTATGTCGGCCGATTATCTACTCGAGGGATATAGGGATATAGGATAGTGAGATGATATTTTCAGATGTTAGGTTTTAACGAGGGAAGGAGCGCCCTTCCTGGAGGTTTTTCTAAGGGAACCTAACCCGTATTTACACAAGACTGGAAGAAGACCACGTAAACTCCGAACGGTCAGGCCGAGGGCCGCGATTGGGTTCGAACCCAGCACCTGCCGTCTACCAGCTGAGAGGTCAGAACCTCCTTTGGGGAGGTATTTTTCTAATAACTCTATTTCGCATGTAGTCATTTTTTAATTTTCTTTCTTTCTTTCTTTCTTTTTTTTCGCATTGGATAGCTGAGGTCCCTCTCAAGATCCGTCCTTGATTACTTGTTCGATTTTGGTCTCAGATATTTTTTATAAAGTTACTTTCATTTTCTGAACAGGTTCAGAAAGTTTTTCTCTTTTACAAGATTAGTTTACTTCATAACAAGATTAATTTAGTTTATCACTGTATATAATTACCAAATTTCTGTCTTTAAATAAAACAAAACTTATCATTTAAAAATTTCATAGAAACTTTGGTAGAGATTTCTTAGCAAATGAAAAAAAAAAAAAAAAAAAAAAAAAAAAAAAAAAAAAGGGAACAAGATTAGTTTATAAAAGGATTAACTTACAAAAATACAAGACTAATTCGAAACAAGATTAATGTATAACCGCAAACATCTTACATTTTATACATTTAGATGGAAGCATCAGAAGCACGCTTGAATTTCCTTCTTTCCTTTTCTTTTTCTTTTATCAGTTCATTTTTGTATAAAAATAAAATTGCAAGTAAAGAATCAGTTCCTTAGATACAGGCATTCTTTAATGTATGTTTAATTTTAAATTGTATATTAATCTAAAGAAACAGTAAATAAGTTAATAAAAAGTTCTAAAATAACTAAAAATCACCTAGACCGGGAAACGGCAGCACAGACAGTCACCGCATCAAGTTCAGGGCTGAAATTCCAGAATTATTTAAAATTCGATTGGCATTTGAAAGGGCAATCTGTCTGCCAAGTCATATCTTGGTGAAAAAGACCTGAAATACCGATTTTAGCAAGTAAGTCTAAGGTTTACCAATGTGTTTCCATCCATCCAAAGATATGGAAACATGGAGGACTGGGAGCAGGTAAACACAACGGTAAACTTACGAGTCCAAGATATGACTGGCAGACAGATTGCCCTTCCAAATGCTAATCGAGTTGTAACTAATTCTAAAATTTCAGCCTTTAACTCAATGAGGTGATTGTTTGCACAGTAAAACGTTTACGTAACGTTACTCCATAAAATTGGTGCAGCCTTGCTTCTGCAATTTTATGGAGTACTTTAACCGATATAACCAGTGTAATATTGTAATGTTACATCAGTAACATATGTTTAAATTACACCATTATATAAGTGAAAGACATTACTCCATAAAATTGGTTTAGGTTTGGTTTATTTTATGGTGGCTGATTATCTACACGTGGGCTATAAGCCCGAAATGGGTGAGATGCCCTCCGTGGGGGGTCTTTCTAAGGGAACCTAACCCGTATTTACGCAAGGAAATCCAAGGTTCGACGAAAAACACGGAAAACTCCGAACGGTTAGGCCGACGGCCGCGATGGGGTTCGAACCCAGCACCTGCGTCTACCAGTTGAGAGGTCAGAACCTCGCTGCAATTCCATCAAAGGGGAGGCAGTTTCTGCTACCAATTTTATGGATTAACGTCACATAATTTTTTTTTACAGTGTATGCAACCGCTTCACGGTCTAATTTTTATCTTCCAGAAAATTAGTAAAATTACAACTTAATTTTAAACAACTATTTTAGAAATTGTAATTGCGATTTTATTTCAATTTTCTCAGATTAAAGAAGATGATGCTTTATCTTCATTGTATTAACTTGCTATTACACAATAAGATTAGTTTACTTATGTGATCAAAGGACAACACCAGAAACATATTTAAATTTTCTTAATTCCTTTTACAATTTTCTGACTATTTTCGTTCATCTGTCGATTTTCTGTATTAAAAAATAAGGTAGAAAAAGATCGCAATTAAAAATCATGTAGACATTCTTGACTTCAAGTTTAATTGTCAAACATATAATGATTAAATAATAAGTTAGTAAAAGATTGTTAAATATGCAAAAATAAACTTTTCCTTTCAAAGAATTAATAAAAATAGAAAAAATTACAACTTAATTTTGAAAAACCGTTTCGGAAGTGTAATTGTAGTGCTATCCAGTGGCGCCAACTCTTAAAAAACATTGGGTGAGCTCAAAAATTTGAGTAAAATAATACGCATATTTTTTTTTTCTCATTGTGTATATGTGAAAGTAGAGGGGGTAAAATAGAATGACTAAAATTGATATTTCAAAATTATGTTTTCTCCTAAAATTTTTTTTAAATTATTATAATTTAATTATAATTTTCTAAACAGTTTTATTAAATTACATCCTTATTATAAATTCTCCCTTATTAGTATTTATTATTAGTATTTATTTTAAATAACATTGGGATTGCTAGCTATTGAAAGGGGGAAAAAAGTAAAGATCAAGAAAAGCATATTTTTTAATCATCTAAGTTTAATTTTTAATTTATTTTTTTAATTTAATCTTTAAAATGAAATTTGGTTTTAATTACCTTTATCAAAATAGTTTTGTTTGAAAAATAGTAAAAACACTTACAGAAAAAAAAAACCTTTAACGGATGTATAGTTTTTTTTTTTTTTTTTTTTTTTTTTTAACCATGAATCTGAACGTCTTGAAATGATAAAGCACTTAGATTCTAAGTGCTTTATCATTTCAAGACGTTCAGAAAAAACTATACATCCGTTAAAGGTTTTTTTTTTTTTCTGTAAGTGTTTTTACTATTTTTCAAACAAAACTATTTTGATAAAGGTAATTAAAACCAAATTTCATTTTAAAGATTAAATTAAAAAAATAAATTAAAAAGTAAATCAAATCAAATTGGGTGGACGGAGAGATCAAATTATTGGGTGGGCTCGTGGCCCAAGGGTCCATATAAATTGGCGCCACTGGTGCTATCAATTTTCTCCTGGAAAATAAGTTTGTTTGTTTGTATTTATGTCGGCTAATTATCTACACTGTGGGATATAAGCTTTAAGGGATGGGTGCCCTCCGTGGGGGTTTTTCAAAGGGAACCTAACCCGTATCTACGCAAGGTTATCCAAGGCTCGAAGAAAACCACGGAAAACTCCGAACGGTTAGGCCGACGATCGCGATTGGGTTCGAACCCAGCACCTACCGTCTTACAGTTTGAAAGTCAGAACCTCTCGGCCACACCTTGAAAAGAAGGCCGTGTGTATGATCTTCAGTGTATTACATTGCTATTACACAATAATATTAGTATATTTAATATATGTACAGAGGACAACACCAGAAACACATTTGAATTTACTATATTCCTTTTAAACATTTTTCCCCGCATACAATTTATCTATTAGTTTAATGTTGTTATTGCACTTAAAAGTTATTTTTCTTTATACAGAGATTCTTAAGTGTATGTTTAAATTTTAATCACATGTAAAGATAGAAAAAAAATTATTAATAAATACCTAAATATGTAGGTGAAAAATTTCTTTATTTTCCAGAAAATTAGCAAAATTACAACTTAATATTGAACAACTGCTTCTGTACTTGTAGTTATGGTTTTATTAATTTTCTCAGGGAAAAGAAGGTCGTCATATTCCATCTTCTATGTACCTACTATTACAGAATAACTATTATTTTAAACACAATCTAACTGATTGGTAAAATAATCATACGAATTAAATATTTCCAACTGAGCGAAAAATTGACCAGACAGGGAATCGAACCTAGATACTTGGCTTACAAGGCCAATGCTTTTTCTATTAAGCTACCTGGGCGATAGCCAGATGGGATTTTTCGCCAGCTTGTTGTTGCCCATGTAGCTTAACAGGTAAAGCATTGGGCTTGTAAGCCAAGTATCGGGGTTCGATTCCCAGCCTGGTCAATTTTTAGCTCAGTTGGAAATATTTATTACAGAATAAATTTAATTTACTTAATGTACGTAAACCGGGGGGGGGGGGGGTACTTTGGACCAATTTATCCTAGTTCCACTCACATTTTCATTATTAAAAAAAATATTATGTCTGATTTTTCAACGTCGAAATTGAGTTGTGAACGACTAACATGAAACAAACTGCATTATTTTAAAATGGTATTTTTTTTTTTTTTTTTAATTTCAAAATTTGCAATTTTGAAAGTTTTGGAACAGAGTATCTCTTGCTGGGGGCTTCTTTGGTTCATTCTCTAAGAGTATGTAAATTGAATACATTTCATATGTTCGATTATTGAAGCCTCTTGTAATAGAGCCCCGCCAATGACAGAGAGGCTCTGCCCTATCTGTACTGGCTTGGTAGAGGGGAGGTGCTGGGTTGGAATTCAATCGCGTCCGTCAGCCATGTCATTCGGACCTTGGATTTCTTTGCGTAAATGCGAGTTAGGCTGCCTTAGAAAGACTCCCCACGAAGAGCACCCCCCCCCCCCCATAGGGTCAATATCCCTCGTGTATATAATTCGTGCATCATAAACACAACCAATTAACCAATCTTTCAATACTATCAGTACCGAATTGACACTGCAGATTCGATAAACAAGTATTTTTCAAACATGGTATTTTTAAGAAACTGGGGCTGTTTTGGATCAAAAAAGGCCTGACACAAAGTAACCCCGAAATTCTAGTTTTCATGTCAACTTTAAGAAAACGTAAACATTTCCTGTCAAAATAAACAGTTAAAGGAAAAACTATGATCGCATATGGATAACAAGTTGCTAAATGTATTATTTTGACACTTACCTTGTCAAAAAAATAAACATTTTTTTTTTTTTTTTTTTTTAATACTTCAAAGGATCAGAGTAAGCCCGAAAGGACAAAAGTATCCATTGACGGTATATGTGGTTAGAAGGAAGTATCAGAAACACAGTTGATTTTTCTTCATTGCTTTGTAAAGATCAGCTTTTATTCCCTTTATCTGTCACTTTTATGCATCAATGCAAAATTGGAATTAAAGTAATCTCTCTTCATGTACTTGGCTGTATGTTCAAGATTCATATTGCTTCCTAAAAAAAAAAAAAAAAAAAATAAATAAATAACTAAAAATAAAAATAAAAAATTTATAATTATTAAAAAATTATTTAAATAGGTAAAAATTATCTTTTCCTGCAGAAAATTAGCGAAAATTAGAAAAATTACAACTTAATTTTGGGGAACGCTTTCGGAAAATTGTAATTATAATTTTATTAATTTTCTTTAGGAAAAAAATTCTATATTTTATCTTTATAGTATTATTTTATTATTACACAATAAGATTAGTTTACTTAATATATGTGTAGAGGGAAACACCTTAAAACACATTTGAACTTTTAAAATTCTTTCAAAATTTCTCGTTTCTTTCCATTTGTGTATCAGTTTTCTTTGTTTTTAGAAATTTCAATTTAAAATGGTTTTCCTTCATACAGACAAACTTGGCTAAACGCTTAAATTTCAATCATATGGAAAATATAAAAAATAATAAAAATTTATTAAAAATATGTATTTATGACGGCCAATTATCAACACGAGGTATATGGGCCCTAAGACGGGGGAGCCCCAAGTGGGGGTCTTTCCAATGGAGCCTAACCTGCATTTACGCCAAAATATCTAAGGTTCCAGAAAAACCGAAAGCTTTGAGCGACTGGGTCGACGGGCAAGATAGGGTTCGAACCCAGCACTTCCTATCTACCAAATTTAAGGGCAGAGCCTCCCGGCTAGCCGCTATTCGCCCCACTACTGACCGAGAGGTACTACTCTCAAAGATGATAGACGGCAGGTGTTGGGTTCCAACCCAATCGCGCCCTTTAGCTTAATTTTTCGGAGTTTCCACGGTTTTCTTCGAACCTTGGATTTCCTCGTATAAATGCTGGTTAGGTTCCATTAGAAAGACATCCCCGGAGGGCCCCCTCCCGCACTTTCGGGTCTATATCCCACCTGTTGATAATTGGCCTTCGTAAAATAAACCAAACTCGGCCACTATTTAAACGTGGTGAAATTCGACGAAAAAAAAAAACTTTAAAAAAGAACTGTTTCATTGATTTATAATAAATCTACAAAGTACATCTTGTATATTGGTTAGTCTAACTCTCAAACAAATATTGTTTTAAGCTAAAATTAACAAAATACTATAAAACTCAATTATCCAAACTATTAAACGTAATAAAACCAAAACACATTTAAATTTCTATTTTTTTTTCCATTTTTGAGAGAAAATGGAGTGATTCTGTTGCCACAATTACAAATTTTGTATTAAAAACTATAAAAAAATTAATACGTGAAGAATAAATTGAGATACAGCTTTAAAACAAATTGCATTTAAAAGTACATTTTTTTTCTATACGACGGTACAAAAATTGAAAATGTGTGATATTTAGAAGTGTAAAATTTGCAGTTGCAAAAATTGCAAACCTTAAATTGCATGGGAAAGTGTTGCCATTCGCAAAATGACGTATGCGTTACGCACAGATACGTTTGGCCTTTATAATATAGATAGATAGATATGTAAAAATGATCTTTTCCTTCCAGAAAATTAGAAAAATTGTAACTTTATTTGTTTTTATTAATTTTCTCATGGAAAAGAAGATTGTTTTCGCGTTACATCTGCAGTTTTTTTACTATATAATACAATAAGATTAGTTTACTTAATATCTTACAGAGGGCAGCACCATAAATGTGCTTGAATATTTTTCATTCCTTTCAAAAGTTTCATTTAAAAAGTTTACTCATTCAAGTTGCGTCATTTCCTTTGATTCTGATATTCTAGAAAGAACTGTTACAAATCACGTGTGAAGCAACCCAAAGGCGCCTTGCGGTCGCCGATGAAAAGCCACCTGTGGCGCAATGTTTTGTTTTAAAATGTAGAAGTTATTACGAATTCTCGATGCGAGGAAGAATATTTTACTTCCCCGTAAAAATATGTATCTTTTTTATGTAAATATTAGTGTTAGTGTCTGTTCAACTATATATGTGTGTGTCGTGAAAATAAATAGAAAAAATGCCAAAAGGATTATTATTTAAAGAAAACAAACACGAACTTATATAGCTCGAATGTAGCTTCTAGGATTAAAATGTTCTCTAGAAATGAGCAGTGTCAATATGGTGCCGAATTCCCGGCAAATGGACTATTAAAATGCATTAAATAGATTTCTCGATCCGGAAGTGCGATTTCAAGATTACCGAAACGAAGCTCGAATCTCGGCATAAAAAAGGTACTGTAATTTTTTATTTCTAAGCATGAATCTTGAAAAATTAAAGGCTAAGCGTAAAGTGATGAAAACGAGCGTAACTAAATTAATAAAAAAGGTCGATTCGTTTATTGAAGATATTGATTTTGAAAATAAAGATAATATTGATAAGCTTTCGGAATTTTTGAATAATTTGGAGGAAAAACAATTAGAAGTAAAGGAAATTAATTTGAAAATCGAAGAATTGATCACTGATAATACGAATTTAGAAACGGAAGTTCAAAATAGTATCGATTATAATGATACTATTAATGAAACGAAATTTAAAATAAAAATAAATTTGAAGAAATTTAAAAATGATGTTGAATCGAGAAACGCTAGTTCGTTGTCAAACGCTAGTACGGTTCCTTATGTTAGTACACGATTGCCTACTGTAAATTTGCCAAAATTAAATATTCCGAATTTTAAAGGCGATCCTAATACATTTCTTGAATTTATCAATAGTTTTAAAAATACTATTGATGTTAATGATAATTTGACAAAAATAGAAAAATTAATATATTTGAAATCATTTTTGTCTGGTGAAGCCTATAAAACGGTATCTGGATTAGCCCTAACAGAAAGTAATTATGATCACTCGCTAGATTTACTAGAAAAAAGATATGGTAAAACGGAAATTTTAATTAGCGGTTTTATAAATAAATTATTAGAAATCGAACCGATCAGGTCGTGCTCGAATACGAAAATGTTGAGAGATTTGTATGATGAATGCGAAATAAGCATTAGAAATTTGCAGGCGATAGGAGTAGCTACGGACAATTTTGGGTATTTACTAATCCCTATCATTTTAAGGCAATTACCTCATAATTTGGTAATTGAATTTCAAAGGAAAAAGGATAACGAAAAGCCAGGGTATGTTAATGAATTAATGAAATTTATAAAATTTGAGATTGATTCAAGGGAAGCGGCAACTGTTATATCAGGAAATTCCTTAAAAAGTCCAGAAAAATCACGATGGGAAAAAAATGCTCCTACCAGAACAAAGGGTAATTTTCCCACTTCAGTTGCGCTGAACACGGTCGTAAAAAATGTTTGTGTATTCTGTAATTCGAATCATAATAGTTTAAAATGTAAGGAAATGACGGATGAACAAAAGCGTTATAAGTTAAAAAAAGAAGGAAGATGTTACCGATGTTTTTATAAGAACCACCTATTATCTCTATGTAAAGCTAAAATACAACCGTGTGAGTTATGCAAGAGTTTTCAACATAATTATTTGTTTTGCCCCGCTAAGAAATCCTCTGAAATTAGTCCCGTTGAGAATACTAAAAAATCAGAAATTCTACAAAATCAAGAAAATCAAGCGGTTGTATCATTTGTTATTAAAATTCAAAATTTTCCTGAAAAATATTCGACAATTTTGCAAATGGCGTGCGTACAGGTAATGGATGATTCCAAGAAATTAAGTACAAGGCTATTATATGATTCTACATCTTCGCGCACTTTTATTGCAAAGAATTTAGCAACTGCTTTAAAACTAAAGCCAGTAAAAAGAGAGAAATTGCTAGTTTATACTTTCGCGAATCGCAACGCCATAGAACAAGAGTATGATTTAGTGGATATTACTATAATTAGTCGGCATCCACCGTTTGAAAAGATTAAAGTTCAGGCGCTCGTATCAGACATAATTAGTGCGACTCAAGTAAAATCGCTCATTGATTCGCAGCTCATAAATAAATTCCGTTTAGATGAAAATGAGTTTGCTGACAGATTTATTAATGAAAAGACTGTACAAATATTATTGTGATGTGATTATATGTTTGCGCCAATCACGGGAAGGGTAGAGAAAATCAATAAATATTTATTTATTCAACCAACAATATTTGGAAAAACTTTAATTGGACGAATGCATAGCAATAATGTAAATGGAACTTCTTGTTTTAAGGTCATTTGTACATCAACAGACAATGATTTAAGAAAATTGTGGGATGTGGATAATTTTTTATCCTTTCCTACTGATATTCAAAACGACGAAAATTATGAGGTGGTTACGCAATTTCAGAGGGAAATAATTTTCGAGAATCAAAGGTATATCGCGCCACTTTTATGGTCGTCTCAAGTAAACAAACAAAGTTTATCAAATAATTACGAAGTTGCGAAACAGAGATTTGTGGGTCTGGAAAAGAGATTAAGGGGTAATAAATCTTTATTTCAGAAATATAACGAAATTATGAAAGAACAATTAAGTGAGGGTATTATTCAAAAGTGCGATACTAATTGCTTTATTGGTTACGTAATGCTACACCAAATCATTTTTAGACCAGATTCTTCTAGTACAAAATCAAGAATTGTTTATGATGCTAGCAGTAAAAGAAATAATGAAAAAAGTCTAAATGATTGTTTTTTCGCTGGAGAAAATTTAAATCCTAATTTAATTGACATAATATTAAATTTCAGGTCTCATAAAATTGCTTTTTTGGGCGATATTGCTAGAGCATTCTTGCAAATAGAAGTGTCTAAAGAGGACAGGAATTATTTGTGTTTTTTATACTTTGATGACTGTGACATAGATAAACCTTTGACTTTATATCATTTCAACCGACATTGTTTTGGAGTCACGAGCTCCCCGTACGTGTTGGCTTCGACAATTAAGAAACATATTAGAAAGTACAAAGAAATTAATCCTATTGCTTATAATATGTTAGATAATTTTTTATACGTGGACGATTTGGCATATGGGGCTCCGACAGTCCAAGAAGCTTTGAATTTATCAGCTTCTGCTGTCTCAATACTTAAGGATGCGAATATGAACTTGAGAAAGTTTAATACAAATTCTTTAGAATTAAGGGAATTATGGAATAATGGTAACCCAGTTATAGAAACAGACGAAAGTCATTCAAAATTAAAAATTCTGGGACTTAATTGGGATAGTATAAAGGATGTCCTGTCAATAGATTTTAAGGCGTTTATGTCAGATGGTGATAATTTGGAATACACCAAAAGACATGTTTTGCACAGCGCTGCCAAAATATTCGATCCTATCGGATTCATATCGCCATTCTTAATTTGAATTAAATTACTTCTTCAAGAGTTATGGGAACGCGGTTTAGAATGGGACGACACACTTCCTAAAGAATTTAAAGAAAAATACGAAAAATGGTATAGCGAAATAAAATTGTTAGAAAAGATTCAGATACCCAGGTATTATTTTAACACAGATAATATTTTAGATGATAAAGTTCAACTTCATCTTTTTTCTGATGCTTCGTTAAAATCTTACGGGACGGTGGGCTACTTCAGATACCAGACTTCCGAGGGCTTTTCTAGAACTTGTTTTGTAATTTCTAAAGCTCGTGTGGCCCCTTTAAAAAGAATCACTTTGCCGAGATTAGAGCTTCTAGGTGCATTAATAGCTGCCAGAATAGCCAGCCATCTAAAAAATATTTTCATTAATATTCAAAGAGTAGTGTTCTGGACGGACTCCACAATAACGTTGAACTGGATCAAAAATTCTGCTACCAAATGGAAGCCCTTTGTTGCAAACAGGGTAGCGGAGATACAAGAAAATTCTGACCTCAGTGCCTGGAGGCATGTCAGCAGTAAAGATAATCCAGCTGATGTGCTCACTAGAGGACTCTCTTCCAAAGAATTAGCCAGTAATAAGCACTGGTGTTATGGCCCGGATTGGCTAAGTAAATCCGAAAATTTTTGGCCAAAACGTGACAATAACGTAAAATCTTCTTTTTCTAACATTGAAATGGAATCCAAGGATAAAATTGTCGTGAACTCGGTTATTACTCGTGAAAGAATCATCGACATTAATAGATATTCTAATTTAAATAAACTGTTGAGAATAACAGCCTATGTTTTGCGTTTCATAAATTTGACTAGGCATAAACAAGATAATCGAGACACTTTAACACTGGAAGAACTCCAGGAAGCGGAGAATTATTGGATAAGACAAATTCAAAATGAAAAATACTTTCCAGAAATCGAATGCTTGGAAAAGGCAAAACCCCTTCCTAGAGATTCTAGTCTCATGAAATTAAATCCTTTTCTGGATGCTGAGGGCATCTTACGTGTTTGCGGGCGACTTTCAAAATCTAACATCTTACTAGAAAATGAAAAGTATCCGATTATTCTGCCGCCCAAAACTAAATTAGCCGAGTTAATTATTTGGAATGCACATGAGAAAGTGTATCATTCTTCAGTGACACATACGCTTGTTGAAATCAGAGAAAGGTTCTGGCTTCTAAAAGCCAGAAAAACGATAAAGGGTCTACTCAAGAAATGTGTTGTCTGCAAACGATTTTCTGCGAATCCAGGAGATCAGATAGTAGCTCCGTTGCCACCTGATCGTATTGAACAGTCTCCACCATTTAATATTCTAGGATGCGATTTCGCAGGTCCCTTATTCGTAAAAGATAAGACAAATAAACAATATATTTTACTTCTTACCTGTGCTGTAACAAGAAATGTTCATTTGGAAGTGGTAGACAGTTTATCTACGCAAGCCTTCTTACTCGCATTTAGAAGAATCATAGCTAGACGGGGTTTATGCTCCGTAATTTATTCCGACAATGCACGTACATTTAAACGTGCTGAACTAGAATTAAAGAAACTTTGGAGCTTAGTAGCTCATCCAGAGGTGAAAGAATTTTTTGCTTCCCATAAAATAAAGTGGAAATATATAGTAGAAAGAGCCGCCTGGTGGGGTGGCTTTTACGGAAGGATGGTGCGAAGTGTTAAAACAGCCCTGCGAAAAACGCTAGGCAAAGCATCATTAACTTATAACGAACTGTCCTCCATAGTAGCTGAAATAGAAGGCACCATAAATTCTAGACCCATCACTTACATGAGTGATGAAAGCCAGGGCCCCCTGCCATTGTGCCCAGCACATTTTTTGATAGGGAGAAGAATAACTTCTCTCCCTCCAGCACGCCTGCACCTTGACTCGAATTTCTCTTCCAGGAAAGAATTGCTTAAATCTTACAATTATCGAGAAAAATTGATGAGATTGTTTTGGTCCCGATGGAAGGGAGAGTATTTATTAAATTTGAGATCAGCCCACCAAAGTATAAACAAAACTAATATTCCCCAATTTAAAATAAACGATATTGTCTTAATAAAAGGCGATGGTTTACCCAGAAATTTCTGGAGGTTAGGTAAAATTATAGAAACCTTTCCTGGAAGAGACGGCAAGGTGAGGGCCTGCAAAATAAAAACTCAAAAATCTGTTTTGAGAAGACCGGTGCAATTACTCTATAATTTGGAAATCAATGACAATTAACTGTTTTTAGTGAAATTTGCATTGTAATCTTTTCTTTTATTATTCTAGTTGAAGTGTATGTCCAGAAATCTTAAATTGTCTTAAAGTATGTATATTCTTATTATATTTTGAAATTTGTATTTGATTTAATGTATCGTATTGCAACATATATTGTGATGAACCCCATAGGTTCATGGGGGGGGGGCAATGTGTTACAAATCACGTGTGAAGCAACCCAAAGGCGCCTTGCGGTCGCCGATGAAAAGCCACCTGTGGCGCAATGTTTTGTTTTAAAATGTAGAAATTATTACGAATTCTCGATGCGAGGAAGAATATTTTACTTCCCCGTAAAAATATGTATCTTTTTTATGTAAATATTAGTGTTAGTGTCTGTTCAACTATATATGTGTGTGTCGTGAAAATAAATAGAAAAAATGCCAAAAGGATTATTATTTAAAGAAAACAAACACGAACTTATATAGCTCGAATGTAGCTTCTAGGATTAAAATGTTCTCTAGAAATGAGCAGTGTCAACAAGAACTGTTTCATTGATTTATAATAAATCTACAAAGTACATCTTGTATTGGTTAGTCTAACTCTCAAACAAATATTGTTTTAAGCTAAAATTAACAAAATACTATAAAACTCAATTATCCAAACTATTAAACGAAATAAAATCAAAACACATTTAAATTTCTATTTTTTTTCTTTTTTTTTCCAATTTTGGGAGAAAATGGAGTGATTCTGTTGCCACAATTACAAATTTTGTACTAAAAATTATAAAAAAATTAATACGTGAAGAATAAATTGAGATATAGCTTTGAAACAAATTGCATTTCATATAAATTTTTTCCTCTATACAACGGTACAAAAATTGAAAATGTGCGATATTTAGAAGTGTAAAATTTGCAGTTGCGAAAATTGCAAACCGTAAATTGCATGGGAAAGTGTTGCCATTCGCAAAATGACGTATGCGTTACGCACAGATACGTTTGGCCTTTATAATATAGATAGATAGATATGTAAAAATGATCTTTTCCTTCCAGAAAATTAGAAAAATTGTAACTTTATTTGTTTTTATTAATTTTCTGATGGAAAAGAAGTTTGTTTTCGCGTTACATCTGCAGTTTCTTTACTATATAATACAATAAGATTAGTTTACTTAATATCTTACAGAGGGCAGCACCATAAATGTGCTTGAATATTTTTCATTCCTTTCAAAAGTTTCATTTAAAAAGTTTATTCATTCAAGTTGCGTCATTTCCTTTGATTCTGATATTCTAGAAAGAACTGTTACAAATCACGTGTGAAGCAACCCAAAGGCGCCTTGCGGTCGCCGATGAAAAGCCACCTGTGGCGCGATGTTTTGTTTTAAAATGTAGAAGTTATTACGAATTCTCAATGCGAGGAAGAATATTTTACTTCCCCGTTAAAATATGTATCTTTTTAATGTAAATATTAGTGTTAGTGTCTGTTCAACTATATATGTGTGTGTCGTGAAAATAAATAGAAAAAATGCCAAAAGGATTATTATTTAAAGAAAACAAACACGAACTTATATAGCTCGAATGTAGCTTCTAGGATTAAAATGTTCTCTAGAAATGAGCAGTGTCAACAAGAACTGTTTCATTGATTTATAATAAATCTACAAAGTACATCTTGTATTGGTTAGTCTAACTCTCAAACTAACATTGTTTTAAGCTAAAATTAACAAAATACTATAAAACTCAATTATCCAAACTATTAAACGAAATAAAATCAAAACACATTTAAATTTCTATTTTTTTTCTTTTTTTTTCCAATTTTGGGAGAAAATGGAGTGATTCTGTTGCCACAATTACAATTTTTGTACTAAAAATTATAAAAAAATTAATACGTGAAGAATAAATTGAGATATAGCTTTGAAACAAATTGCATTTCATATAAATTTTTTCCTCTATACGACGGTACAAAAATTGAAAATGTGCGATATTTAGAAGTGTAAAATTTGCAGTTGCGAAAATTGCAAACCGTAAATTGCATGGGTAAGTGTTGCCATTTGCAAAATGACGTATGCGTTACGCACAGATACGTTTGGCCTTTATAAATAAGATTAGTTTACTTAATATCTTACAGAGAGCAGCACCATAAATGTGCTTGAATATTTTTCATTCCTTTCAAAAGTCTCATTTAAAAAGTTCACTCATTCAAGTTGCGTCATTTCCTTTGATTCTAATATTCTAGATTAGATTATTTACTCAATTTTCTGTTTTGGAAAATTGTGATTATGATTTTATTAATTTTTTCGGGGGAAAGTAAGCTAAATTTTATCTTCATTGCAACATATTATTACACAATAAGATTATTTTACTTAATATATGTGTAGAAGGCAACACCTTAAAATACATTTGAACTTTCTTAATTCTTTTCAAATTTATCGTTTCTTTCCATTTATCTGTCTGTTTTCTTCGTTAAAAAAAAAAAAAAAAAATTAATTAATTAAAAATGGTCTTTTTTTACGAAGACAAACTTGATTGTGCGCTTAAATTTCAATCATATGTAAATTCTAAAAAGCAATGCAAAAAAAAAAAATATTTAAAATATTTAAATATGTGAAAAAATCTTTTGCTTCCAGAAAATTCGAAAAATTACAACTTTATTTTCTCATGGAAAAGAAGATCCTTTTCACATTACATCTGCAATTTATTTACTTTATAATACAATAAGATTAGTTTGTTTAATATCTTACAGAGAGCAGCACTATAAATGTGCTTGATTTTTTTTTTACCAATCATGTGATTTTATTTACAACTAATATTAAAACATAAAACATGCATAATATAATACACAATCCATAATAAATAAATAAATAAATAAATAAATTGTAATTTAACAAATTAGAACTTCGAGTATAGAATTCTTCATTGAATTCTATATCATCATAAATTCTTCATCATTAGAATTTAGAATTCTTCATTATAACATATTATTACACAATAAGATTAGTTTACTTAATATATGTGTAGAAGGCAACACCTTAAAATACATTTGAAATTTCTTAATTCTTCGTTAAAAAAAAAAAAAAAAAAAAAAAAAAAAAAAAAAAAAATTAATTAATTAAAAATGGTCTTTTTTTACGAAGACAAACTTGATTGTGCGCTTAAATTTCAATCATATGTAAATTCTAAAAAGCAATGCAAAAAAAAATATTTAAAATATTTAAATATGTGAAAAAATCTTTTGCTTCCAGAAAATTCGAAAAATTACAACTTTATTTTCTCATGGAAAAGAAGATCCTCTTCCCATTACATCTGCAATTTATTTACTTTATAATACAATAAGATTAGTTTGTTTAATATCTTACAGAGGGCAGCACTATATAAGTGCTTGATTTTTTTTTAATCATGCGATTTTATTTACAACTAATAATACACAATCCAAAATAAATAAATAAATAAATTGTAATTTAACAAATTAGAACAACTATTTGGAAAATTATATTTTCAAAGACTATAATTTTAGACTTGATCAATTGTTTGTATTTATGTCGGCTAATTATCGACACTATGGGATATGGGCCCTATGGGGTGGGATGCCCTCCGTGAGGGTCTTTCTAAGGGAACCTAACCCGTATTTATGCAAGGTTCGAAGAAAACCACGGAAAACTCCGAACGGCTAGGCCGACGGTCGCGATTGGGTTCGAGCCCAGCACCTACCGTCTACCAGTTTGGAGGTCAGAACCTCGCGGCCACTGGTGGCGCTTAGACTTGATCAAAATGGTTTACATAATAACATAGCCTTATATTACGTACGCCATGGATTAAAAATTAATATTCCTGTACCAATCATATTCAAATTTTAAATAAAATTTTAGCTTTACAATTTTCGGTACTGCAAATTTTAAAACTTCTAAACATCACACATTTTCAATTTTTACACCGTCGTATAGAGAAAAAAAAAATTACTTTTAAATGCAATTTGTGTGAAAGCTGTATCTCAATTTGTTTTTAAGTTATTAATTTTTTGTAGTTTTTTTTTTTTTTGTCATCGTGGTGTTGGTGTATTTTTTGTCGTCCGATTATCTACACTAGGGATATAGGACCAGGGGGAGTGCCCTCCGTGAGGGTCTTTCTAAGGGAACCTAACCCGTATTTATGCAAGGTTCGAAGAAAACCACGGAAAACTCCGAACGGCTAGGCCGACGGTCGCGATTGGGTTCGAGCCCAGCACCTACCGTCTACCAGTTTGGAGGTCAGAACCTCGCGGCCACTGGTGGCGCTTAGACTTGATCAAAATGGTTTACATAATAACATAGCCTTATATTACGTACGCCATGGATTAAAAATTAATATTCCTGTACCAATCATATTCAAATTTTAAATAAAATTTTAGCTTTACAATTTTCGGTACTGCAAATTTTAAAACTTCTAAACATCACACATTTTCAATTTTTACACCGTCGTATAGAGAAAAAAAAAATTACTTTTAAATGCAATTTGTGTGAAAGCTGTATCTCAATTTGTTTTTAAGTTATTAATTTTTTGTAGTTTTTTTTTTTTTTGTCATCGTGGTGTTGGTGTATTTTTTGTCGTCCGATTATCTACACTAGGGATATGGGACCAGGGGGAGTGCCCTTCGTGGGGGTCATTCTAAGGGAACCTAACCCGTATTTACGCAAGGTTCGAAGAAAACCACGAAAACTCCGAACGGTTAGGCCGACGGTCGCGATTGGGTTCGAGCCCAGCACCTACCGTCTACCAGTTGAGGGGTCCGTACCTCTCGGCCACTGGTGGGGCTTTTGTCATCGTGGCAACAGAAGTATTTCACTTCTGGACATCAAATATGAACCAATCAGAAAACAAATAAAATAAAAACCAGAAGTTTTCCTTTTTTGGACTAATCAGAAAATGAATAAAATAAAAACTAAGTTGCGGAACTAAATCAATTAAGCGATTGAGATATACTTCAGATTTCTCAGTTCTTTACAGAGAAGAAATTTTTTTTTCAAATAGTTAATAAAAAAATTCAAAATTTTAACGGAATAAACAAAAATTATTTTAAAATGTATTCAGAACCCTTTTAATGTGTGTGTAGAGGGCAACACCTTAAAACACATTTGAACTTTTTTGATTATATTCAAATGTATAGTTTGTTTTCTTTTGTCTGTCAGTTGGTCCTATATCCCTAGCGTAGATAATCGGACGACAAAAATAAACCAAACTAAACCAAACCTTTTATCTGTCAGTTTTCCCTGTTTTTAAAAAAGTCAATTAAAATGACCATGTAGACAAACGTGATTGTATGCTTAAATTTCGATCATTTGTAAAATATAAAAAAAAAATAATAAAAAAAATTAAAGACATTTGAATGTGTGAAAATCATCTTTATTTGGTTTTAATAATTTTCTCATGGAAAAGAAGATCCTCTTCGCATTACGTATGCGCCCCACTAGTGATTGAGAGGATTGCTAGAAATAATTTAAATTTGCATTTAATTTTTTTCTTTATTTCTGACCTCTCAACTGGTAGACGGCAGGTGCTGCGCTTGAGCCCAATCGCGGCCGTCGTCGGCCGAATAGTTCGGAGTTTTCCATGATTTTCTTCGAACCTTGTATTTTCTTGCGTAAATACGGGTTAGGTTCCCTTAGAAAAACCCCCACGGAGAGCACCCTCCCCCCCCCCCTTTAGGGTCTATGTCCCACGTGCTATTAATTGGCCGTCATAAAAACACAACAACAACGCATTACATCTGCAGTTTATTTATAATAAGATTAGGGGAGATTAGGGCGATTTATTACACTGGGCAGCACCACAAACATGCTTTTGTTTTCATTCCTTTTCAAGCATTCTTGATTGTACATACAATTTTCAATAATATGTTAATCCGAAAAAATTGATCCGAAAATTGGCCGCCTTAAACAAAACCATCTATTAAAAGAAAAGGGGGAATAAAAGCAGATTACTGCATCTTTACGTTGCCAACTGCCCCGTTGTCAAGAATATCATCTGTTCTGGCCTCCAAACTGGTAAACGGTAGTTGCCGGGTTCGAACCCAATCCCGACCGTTGGCCTAACCGTTCGGAGTTTTCCGTGGTTTTCTTCAAACCTTGCGTAAATACGGGTCTAGGTTCCCTTAGAAAGAACCCCCACGGAGGACATATCCTACGTATAGATAATCGGCCGACATAAATACGAACAAAACATTTCTTCATATTTTCTTTGTTATAAAAATCGATTAAAAGTGACTTTCGTTCATGCAGACATTTTTGAATTTATGTTCAAATTTCAATCATATGTAAATTTAAAAAATAATAAAATGGTATTAAAAATATTTGGTAGTTATGTATTTATCCGGGCCATGAAATCGATCGCTAAAAATGGTTAACATTTACCAGTATTGTTTATAGTTTGCCAATTACTTTTAAAAACAGTAATTGTATATTCTTAAATATAAAACTTTGTTACAAATGGTAAATTGTATAAAATAATTACATAAATAAAATATATACTATAAACTATATTATAAACTATAACAATAATTAAAAGTATATTTATAATAATGATGAAAAAAAAAACTATAAAATATAATAATTAAAGAAACTTAAATCTAGAGTAAATAAACTATAAAATGATAAAAAATAAAGCTCTTTGCAATTAGTGTCACTGGCGTCATGTTTGGTTGGTTGTGTTTATGAAGGTCAATTATCTACACGAGGGATATGGGAACTCAGGGGGAGAGTGCCCTCCATAGGAGATCTTTGTAAGGGACCTAACCCTATTATATAGCAAGAAAATTCAAGGTGAGAAGAAAAACCACAGAAAACTCCTAACGATTAAGCAGACGGGCGCGATTGGGTTCGAAACCAGCGTTCTCGTCTACCAGTTTCGATGGCAGGAGTGACATGTTTGGAGCAGATTTTTCTGAAATGGCTTGAATAATACGTAAGTATCAAATATTTAAATATATGAAAATCATATTTATTTTATTTTTTTTTTCCCAGAAAATTAGCAAAATCTATATATTTAAAAGACCTGGCTGTTTTTTTTAGTCATCAGCCCTGAGTTTTCTACTCAATCGATTTTGATATTTTTTTAATGAAAGCTATTTCTTTGTAGTTGTGCCCATTTTAGCTATTTTTTAATTTATTTCCATTTTTATATTTATTTTTAATTTTAAATGCTTTTTACGATTTTTCTTCAAAATGGTGGCATTTGAGTTTAGCTTTTCTCTCGATAATAAAAATTTATTTTCCATTATCACTTTCCACCAGTCAGAAGCTTTATTTCATCAGTGAACATGTCCTCGCATTTAAAAGAAAAAAGTTTATTGTTTTCGTAAAATTTAACCACAATAAAATGATTGCATATAATTATGCACTAGTTACAACTTCATTTAGTTTCATTAATTTTCTCAAGTAAAAAGAAGATCCTCTTGTCATTACAACTACAAAGTATTTTGTATTACATAATTAGATTAGTACATATTTAATGCGTGATTTATCACATTTCTAACTGAACGTAGAACCAACAAAGTGTAAAATGTCCGAGCCGTGAACCCAACATGGAACCCTTAGAGCACTTGAAGGCTCAGGGGGGGGGGGGGCTCTAATGGTTAAATTAATATGCCATAATTCGAATATAGTTTCACAGCGGAAAATTGTTTAAATTGATTTACTAAAAAAAAAAAAAAAAAAAAAAAAGGGGGGGATTTTTTTACGTTTAACAGCTTGAAATTTAGTGACACATTTTCAGATTCATTTTGAAAAGCAAAAACAACTTGCTGATATGATTTTTGAAGAGAAAAATATTTAAAATTTCAAAATTAACTATCGAAAAAATTAAAGCAATTCATAAGAAAATAAAAATATATATAGCTTTTTTTTCCATTATTTTGTAAAATTAATAAATAGTTTGGATAAAGTACAAAAATGCATTGACAAACATAAGTAAAAATACATTCAGATAAAAATAAAATGATGTTTAGACACATAACTGGCTTTTAAAATATTTAATCGCATTCAAGATGATAAACAGAAATTTCATGGCGACGAGTGTCTTCTATACAATTTTTCAACTTTTAAAACACAGTATTTGGAAATAGATATTCTCACCTTACCTTATTTCAGAGCTTTTATGATTAAATAAAGCTAAATTAGCTTAAAAAATTAATTTTTGGATAAAATAAGTATTTTACTTCCCCAACATGTCACACCCCACCAGTAACCGAGAGGTTTTACCCCTGAAACTGGTAGACGGCAGGTGTCGGGTTCGAACCCAATCGCGGCCGTAGGCCTAACCGTTCAGAGTTTTCCGTGGTTTTCTTCGAACCTTGGATTCCCTTACATATATATACGGGTTAGGTTCCCTTAGAAAGACCCCCCAAGAAGAGCATCCCTCCCCTTTAGGGCCTGTCTCCCAAGTGTAGATTATTGGCCGCAGGGGTGTAGTCGTAAAAAAAGCAGAGGGTATGCGCTCTAAGCAAAGGGTGTACGCTCAAGGCAGAGGGTATACCCTAAAATGCATATACTACAGCTTTTTTGAGAAACAGAGGGTATACGGTGGTCTTTAGAAAAAACTCAGAAGGTATACGGGGTGTACCTCTGTATACTCTCCACTACATCCCTGATTGGCCGACATAAATACAAACCAAACCCTACATGTCACATATACGCGACTGTCGTCGCTAAGAGGGTAATTTTGTGTAATAAGATCAACTTACTTTTCCCGTTTGTAGATGGCAGCACTAGATACTCGTATTCGTATTTCCTCAGTCACACAGGTATAGAAGGACATTTCTTTCTCTTTTCTTTTATCAGCCAGTTTTTTTATAGTATCAAAATAAAATTGCAAATAAAAAGTAATTTTTTTAAAAAACAGACATCCTTGACTGTATCCTTAATTTTCAATCCGATGTTAATCTAAAAAATAATAAAATTAAATTGAAAAAAATATATTAAAAAAAAATGCAAAAATGGGTATATTTTTATGCAATTATCTTTCTCACAGTGTCGTATATAAAAGGTGGGCTTGATAAAGTGCAGCCTAGAGGTCTGCACGGGCCGAAATTTCCAGACTTGAGCCCGGCCCGAACGAAAAAAATATTGACCAGGCCCGAAAGTTAAAATTTCGGCCCGGAAAAAAGGTAAAAATTCAGCCTGAACCCGGTTCAGCTTGAGTGAATTTCTACAGAAATTGATCTTTACTCTTACGGAAGATTTCAGACCAAAAAACTTATCTTAGCCTTTTTTTTTTTTTTTTTTTTTTTTCATGTTTATAATCTCTATTTATGCAGAAGTGTCGTACGCTGCTATATTTATGTTTTTAACGACAAGTTGGAATTGTTTGCGAAGAATGTGTTTTTCGGCTTAAATTTTATAGTTTGAAGATTTTTGGAATTAAATTTTTAAAATTTCGAAATTTAAGAAATTTAGTTCGAAAAAACGTTAAACTATAGCACTGTAAGCAGAAAAACTCTATCTCTGCAAGCAATCTAAAACAAAAAAAATGTCAAATCAAAGCATTCTTTGTAATCAGAACACACTCTTTTGAAAATATTCACCGTTCGAAACTTCTGTATAAGATTTTTACAGCTTACCTAATAAACAAACCGTTTACCGCATAGTTCTGTCGATCTTTGTTTTTGAGAAATTTAATTTTAAAATCAGGGTGTTATTTGCTGGACACCCTGTAAATGTTTCCATTATCATTAGTATTATTCATCCATATTCCATGTAATGGGGACAAAATCTATAAAATGGTATATGGTAAAAGTAAAATCTTCTAAGATGAAATCGCATTGGAAATTAAAAAAATACGTTCCCGTGTAAATGTTTAATATATTTTTCTCTCGCGTATTGCTGTATTCATTTTGATTGGATGAACAGTTTTAAAAAAATTGCAGTTTTCAGTTTAAGAGAAAATTCCGCCATAATCATGTTTTTTTTTTTTTTTTTTTTTTTTTTTTCATGTGTTTAATTTTGTTTTAACAAGCCTAGTAATCTACGATTCTTTAAAAAGAATAAATTCTAATGTTTAATTGTAGAATAATAATGACTTAAATGTATATACTTTTTTGCAAAAATTTTTGGACCAAGCCTAATTTTACTGGCTTATGAACAGACTTGGCCACGTCGAGAAAAGGATTTTCATACGGGATGATTCAACCGGAACTGATTATTTTGGTCCGTGAAGATTAGGAAGAATGAAATCAGTCTCGGCTTCGTACGGAAAAAATACGTTAGGTCCGGCCCGATACTCCAGGAAAAAAAAACATTAAGGCCCGGCCCGAAAAGATAGTGACTAGGCCCAGCCCGGCCAGAGTCTTCAGATTTAAGGCCCGAGCCCGGCCCGGCCCGGCCCGGCCCGGCCCGAATGCCATTAATGGAAATCTGCCCGTGCAGATCTCTAGTGCAGCCCTTTCCAAAATTTATAGAAAAAAAAAATGTAATTTAACAAATTATAACGACTATTTGGAAAATGATATTTTCAAAGACTCAAATTTTAAAGACTTATACAAATAAATTATATAGTTAAATTAATAATAATAATAAACGTCATTTTTAGGATGATTACAACGTGTACTCTATTACGTACGCCGTGCATTAAACCTAGACCAATGATTAAAAAACCCCTTAAATTAAAGATAGACAACTTTAACTGTTTAAAATGTGCATTTTTATTGGATGGAATTAATCAGACTGACTGCTCAACGCCTCAAATTACGTACGACATGGATTAAACATTCATATTCCTGAACCCATCACAAATAAATTTTAAATGAAGTTTCAGTTTTACAATTTTCGGAACTGCAAATTTTTCAACTTCTTAACATCGCACATTTTAAATTTTTACACCGTTACGTAGAGAAAAAAGTACACTTTTAAATGAAATTTGTTTGAAATATCTATCACAATTTGTTTTTAAGTTATTATTATTTTTTAAAGTTTTTATTACTCTTATTTGTCATGGTGGCAACAGAAGTGTTCAGTTTTTGGACATTAAACTTGCACCATTCAGAAAACGAATAAAATAAAGAATAGAAATATTCCATTTTTGGACATTAAACATAGACCAATCAAGAAATGAATAAAATTTAATAAGTTGCGGAATTCAACCAATAAAAAGATTCAGATATACTTTAGATTTCCCAATTCTTGACCGAGAACAACAACTATTTTTTCCAAATAGTTAAAAATTCAAGTTTAATAACGAAAGTTTAGCAAAATCTAATGAAACCTGCTGAGGTGAAGTTCATTATGAAGCTAAAAACAAAATTGTGTTTTAGACTTGTTAATAAAGTTTGCTCGAAATTATCCTTGAAAATGTCTTATTTTGCAGATTGCCTATATCCACGAAGAAGCAGCCAACACAAAAGGCAAAATGGCTTAAGGGTGTATTTCGATTCAAACTGCTTATTTTCCGATTTATTTTTAAGTTCATTTTTGCCCTCAAATGCATGAAACTGGCAAATGGTATTATTCAGAAAGTACTCAAGGTGCCGTAATGGTCGATTCTTTGATAAATGTAGAAAATATTGCAAAAAAGGCTGCCAAAGTTGCCAATTTGAACGGATTTTTCAGAAGCGGGAGATCTGGGGACGAAAAAAAGGGTCATACTGAGAGGATAATTGTTCATAAATCAAATTCTAATGAATTGAGCGTAAAAAGACATCACACGGCACCTCATACGTCACTTCAAAAATGTCCTCAGCAAGTTTCATGTCTCTACTTTTAAAATTGTGTCTGAAATTGTATCAGAAAATTTCAAGCTGTTGAAGGTGGAAAAGCGTTTTTTCGAATACACCCTTAAATGTCGTAATTTCCCGCGAACCGCCATTTTGTTTCCCCATTATTTCTCATGCATTATTATTTAACCTTAAACTGCAAAATGCAACTGAAATGATTATTTAATGATTGAATCATACATTTATAAAAATGATTTTAAATTAAACAGGACAATCTACTTTGGAAATTCCAAGATTGAAAGATCAAATTTTTAATAGTAAAAATCGTTTGAATTACTTATTCATTTATTGCTTTAAATATTCAAGTAAAGTGAAAACGATTTTTTATTGCGTATAAGCCTTAAAAATGTTTATTTTGTGTTTCCTTAAAAAAAAAAGTGCAAAATAAAATAATAATTTGTGAGAAATAATAGGTTTGGATTATTTTGTGTCGGCCGATTATCCATTCTAGAGATATGGGCCCATTGGGGGGGGGGGGGGGGTGCCCTTCGTGGGGGGTCTTAGAGAACCTAACACGTATTCATGTAAGGTTCGAAGAAAACCACGAAAACTCCTAACGGGACTAGGTTCGAACCCAGCACTTGCCGTCTAGAGGTCAGAACCTCTCGACCACTGCTGGGGACGAGAAATAATGCTCGCGGGAAGATACGACATCTGTTCCAACAAAAGTTTTCTTAAAAGTATATAAATTCACAAGGAGATGTACCCGGGCTTCCCAAATTACAGAATGTTAAATGGAAATCATTTATTTAATTAATAACATATGTTAGACTTTTTTTTCTTTACTTTTAATTTTTTTTCTTTTAGAATACGCATTAACGATATTGAAAATCATATTTACAGGAAAAATAGTAATTAGTTTAAATAAAGTTTTGAAATTCATTAAAAGCGATAGTTTTGCATTAGTTTCGCGCCCGAAATCTATTTAAAATCAGACATTTTTTTTTCATTCTGATCATTTTATTGGTTTAAGTGGATAGTTTGAACACATGTCTTAAATTTGTATTTTATTTATGTTTTATTGTTTTAGTTATCGATTGACAAATATTTTAATTTTTTGAAGTGTCACACAATTTCTTTAAAAATTTCTCTCTCTAAAAAAAAAAAAAAAAAAAAAAAAAAAAAGTTGGTGATTTTAAATTAAATAGCATATTTTATTTTTCGATAATGTTATTGCATCTTTGCTTATAAATATTAGCTGTTTAACTTTGAAATGCGATTTAAAATGCAAACTTTGTCAGCACTTTCTTAAAGACTTTCTGAGTTTATAAAAAAAGAAAAATTCTGTCCGATATCACTGTTAAAACTGAATTCGTGAATGCGTGGATTAATCTTATAGAATAGCTTTAACATTTAATTTATTTTATAGTTGGCCATCCAACGTGCCGATATTCGTCCGTCACAAATTACACCAAACACCTAATATTGATACCTTTACATTGTACCAAGCTCCGCCTCAATAATTATTCATCCATTTTATCATAATACATTTTTTCTTTTATCTTTATCACTTTAAGGGTGTATTCGAAAAAACGCCTTTCCACGTTCAACAACTCGAAAATTCCTGATACAATTTCAGGCGCATTTTTTAAAGTAGAAACATGAAACTTGCTGAGGGGATTTTTGAAGAGACATATAAGGTGCCGTGTGATGTCATTTTACGCTCAATTCATTGGAATTTGATTTATAAACAATTATCTTCTCAGCATGATCCTTTTTTTCGTTCCGAAATCTCCCGCTTCGGAAAAATCGGTTCAAAATACCATTTTTGATTGCTTCTTTTGCAATATTTTCTGCATTTATCAAAGAATCGACAATCTCGGCACCTTCTGTACTTTCTAAATAAGTCAATTTGCCAGTTTGATGCATCTGAGAGCAAAAAGGAATTTAAAAATAAATCGGAAAATAACTGTCAGGATCTGATAGCACCTGTGCTAAGGAATGTAATGTCTACTCTTTCTCTATTTGAATATTTTTTATTGTATGGTTGTGTACAGAATTTCCAAGGTGACATTCCTTCTTTGTGGAAAGGGGAATTTCCAGATAATCCTTTACAGGTGGGGTGTTAGAGAAAAGAGATAGCTGAGAGGCATGTCCACCTGTCAGTGAAGTATGCGGATGGTGAGCAGATTAGCAGCATGTCACTAAGCAAGAAAAGAATGGAATATGTGTCCAATGAGGAGGCTCCAAAGGGGTTTATGTGGGGGAAAGCAGTGATTTGGAGAGGGCAAGTTTGCCTCAGATCATTGATTCGGTACCTAGGTTTCGGATCTAGAGGTTGCGCTGTGTGGAAGAGCGTAAAGTGTGCGTTTTCTGGTGCGCAAAGGACACAGACGTCCTAGTGTTTAGTGCTCTGGGCTAAAGAAGTGCAGGCCCAGTATACTTGTGTTGGGAGACTCAAGGTTGAGCTCCAAAAAAGTGAATTAAACGTGTATTGAGTGTGAGGTGGAAAGTGTAATTGGAATAGTACACAACCAATCTTTACGGTATCTAATTTAATGTTGAACCGGATCACCTATATCCGAGTTGTAGTTGTATATATTTGTAAATAGCGTATTTTGTGTGTACATATATTCTTAATAAACTGGTATAATTCGGTTACTAGCGTAAGTCTTCATTTACACCAATCTCACAGTGGGTGACCGATATCACCTAGTAATATCGGTGGTGGCAGCTATATCTACCACGGACATTCTTCAAAGTTGTGTGGACTGAGGGGAACGTCCGACAAATTGTTGGCAGCGTCGGGATAGAATCGCCTGAAACCAGTGACCAGCGAGCCGTGTTGCAGTCTGTTAATGCCGGAGTATCCAGTGGAATTCCTGTGTGGTCGTGCCGTATCGTCGAAGGTGTGTAAAGTGTCGTGCCGTATCGTCGAATGTGTCCTAAAGTATCGTGCCGGGTCGTCGACTGTATGCTAAAGTGTCGTGCCGTATCGTCGAGTGTGGACTAAAGTGTTGTGCGTATCTTTATTAGAAAGAACTAAACTGAACTATTGTGCCATATTACTGCTACATCGTGGAGCTACCTGTGATTAGAAAAGTAATCCAGCAAAGAAAGTATAAGGTAAGGTGTTTTGGTCATATCTTTCTGCTGACATTTCGAACCAAAATTTGTTGTTGTATAATTAATAGTAATTTAAGTAAATTGTCTATATCATTTATGTGTTTTATCAATACTCCCTACCTATAAAGTGTTAATAACCATATTGGCTATTGTTTTAAGGAAAGGTTATAATAACTTGAGCTAGTATTGATTGTCTATAATTTTTTTTTACTAATTGTGGTAATAGTAGTTGGAAGGAATAATTAAATTTACTTAAGTTTAAATTATTGTTAAAGTAATATTTAAATGAAGCAATACTTTTTAAGTTTGAAGAGTGTACAATAACATTTGCTTAGGATTTTAATTGGACAATAGTAGTGAAAAAAAAAAAGGCTCAAAAGAGAGCCATAGTGAGAAAAAAAAAGGCCCAAAAGAGAGCCATAGTGGAAAAAAAAGGCCCAAAAGAGAGCCATAGTAGAGAAAAAAAAAAGGCTCAAAAGAGAGCCATAGTGAGGAAAAATAAAAGTAAAGATTTTCAGTATATTTGTTTTAAGTGTAAGAACCAGTATTAAGTTCGGAAATATTTTAGTGAGGATAATTGTAGAAATTTATATATGCATGTTTTAAAATTTTTCTTTATGTGGATTTACTTGATTGACACCAATACTTCTATTCAATTTCAACGTATCAGTATTTTTATGTAAATTGTATGTTATTATCTAAGTGTATAAATTGGAATCTATATTGCATAGTGGTCAAATTGAATTACTATTTTACCTTTTGTTTTATTGGAAGTATATTGTGTGATATCAATGGTTGAGGAAAATTAGAGTATTTAGTAGGTTAATTAGAAATTAAATGCATCGATTACCTGAAGGGTATTAATTAGTAAAATAAGTGGAGATGTATCTGTACTAAGTTAAAAATTTAGGAAATATTAATTTGGTAGGTTTAACTATTCTTGTAGGGTGGTAATAACAATCGGTGAAGGTATGGCTTTCTTATTGAAACTAAAAAAGGTTGATCTTCAGGTGATAGCTGAAGAATTGGGTGTTGAATTCGCGGAAGATGATACCAGAATTCAGCTTAAGAAAAAGATAATGGACAGTGATGAGTATGACGAGGGGGTTATTAAGGAATTATCTGACGCTATTGTTTCAGAACGATTAGAACAAGAAAAATTAGAACGCGAAAGGTTAGAAAAACAGGAAAGGTTAGAGCGTGAAGAAAAACAGGAAAAATTAGAGCGAGAAAAGTTAGAAAAACAGGAAAAATTAGAGCGCGAAAAGTTAGAAAAACAGAAAAAATTAGAGCGCGAAAGGTTAGAAAAACAGGAAAAGTTAGAGCACGAAGAAAAACACGAAAGGTTAGAAAGAGAAGAGAGGATAGAAAAATTAAGGATGGAACATGAATTAGAAATGGAGAGACTAAGGGTTCAAGGTTCGGCAAATAATTGTAATGTTTCTAGGGAATCTAATAATGAAAGTAATATAGAAAAATTGATCAAAAGCGTAAAAACTCTATCTATCAAAGTACCGGAAGGGACTGAGGGATGGAATCTATTTTTCAACAGTTTAGAAAGGGCATTCAAAACTAAAAATGTACCGGAAAACCAGCAGGCCGAAATTCTGCTAAATATGTTAGGAGATAAGGCGGATAATTTGTTAATTTATACCACTACGGAACAAATGGAGAATTATGAGGAGTTAAAGGAGTTAGTTCTAAGGAAACATGAGCCGACACCGAAGGCGTGTTTGGAAAATTTTAAGAAGGCTAGGAGAAACCAGAACGAAACTCATGTATTATTTGTATCGCGTTTAATAGCGACATGGGAAAATTATTGTAAGATTAGAGGTGCTGACTCTTATGAAAAAGTCAACCAGTTAATAGTTACTGATAAATTAGTAAGTACGTTAGATGAGGATACCGCGTCATATATTGGGTTAACTCATCAAGGTAAATGGTTAGAAGCTTCTAAAATTGCTAGAGAATGTGACCATTATTTTGACCATAAAAATAAGTCTTACGCCGGTACGTATAAAAGTTTTAAAGGTAAAAATAGGTACGTAAACAATGAAAAAATGAGGCCGAGGGAGGATAGCAAGGTTAGTAATAATTGGAGGCAAAACGGGAGTAATGAGACTAATTCTTTTTCGGATAGGAAAATAGATTTTAAGAAGCCTAGTGATGCTTCAGCTCCTAAATGCTTTAAATGTGGTTTGAGAGATCATTACCAACGTTTTTGTAATAAAGTGGGTAATGAGGGAAATAATGGTAATAAAGGGCGAGATCCGAAAGCGGGTGTGCATAAGATTGTGGTAAAAGAAAGCAAAGAGTTACCTAATGGAGCTATTGTGGCGAGAATATCAGCAAAGGCCGAACAGAGAACTAACGTTATTGGTGAGAAATTAAATAAACTCGAGAAAATTGAAGTTAGTGTAAATGGGCAAAAAGCAAAGGGATTGGTTGATTCTGGATGTGAAATTAGTGTTGTTCATAAAGATTTGGTACCGGAAGAGAAATTAAAAGGAGCGGGTAGTATTTATTTACAAGGGTTATTCGGTGAAGCAGTTAAATCGCCGTTGGTTAAACTACCGTTAGCTATTCCGCAATTCGGACAAACTAATATAATTCATCAGGAAGTACTTTGCGCAGTGACTGATAATATTAATGAGCAAGTGATTTTACATCCCGAAGTGATTAATGAGTTGTCAGGTGTCAACCGCGAAGAGCCATTGCTAGAGGCCCAAGAATTAGAAAGTTCGGAAATTATTATTGATAATTCAAGTAAAAAGGAAGATATGAGTAACGATAATTGTATTGTTTACGCAATAGAAGCGAAATCAGAAAATGTACAAACTCAGAATACGGAAAAAACGGAAGTGGAGAAAGATAATAAAGCTATTGTTAGCAATTCAGATATGTTTAAGAAATCCCAATTAGAATGTAAGGAATTAGAGAAAGCTTGGGAATTAGCTAAAATGGATAAGGGGGATTATTATGTTGTAAATGGTTTATTGTATCATAAAGAGAAATTATTAGGCGAAATTATAGCGCAATTAGTAGTACCCAAAGTAAGAAGGGAAGAAATACTAAAATTAGCGCATAGTTCGGTATTTGGAGGGCATCATGCAGCCAAGAAAACTTTACAGAAAATCAGGTATTCATTTTATTGGGAGGGGATGGCGAAAAAAATTAAACAATTTTGTGAGTCATGTTTAGAGTGCCAGTTGACTAGAGGGGTTAAGGTAAACGATAGAGCTCCTATTTCCCCAGTATCGCGGCCGGAACTTCCATTTCAGGTAGTTAATGTTGATTTAATTGGGCCTATTGATCCTAAAAGTTCCCAAGGGCATCGGTATATACTAACCTTAATTGATCAACATACCAGGTGGGCGGATGCGATCCCTTTAAAAAGTTTAACTGCTAAAACCGCGTGTGATGCGTTACTTCAAATATTTATGAGGACAGGAATTCCGAATATAATTGCTTGTGATAACGGAACCAATTTCACCGCCGACTTAACGAAAGAATTTGAGAAAAGGTTAGGTGCTAGTCCAAGATTTTCGACCCCACAGTATCCACAGTCTAACGGGCTTGTGGAACGATTTAATCAGACCCTTAAACGTATGTTACATCATACTATTAGAGAAGAAGGAAAAAAGTGGCATGAACAAATACCATTTGTATTATGGGCGTATAGGGAAGTCCCAAATTCTACGACGGGAATCGCACCTTTCCAGTTATTATATGGTAGAACGCCGGAGGGTCCTTTGTCGATTCTCAAGTCATCCTGGGCAGGAGAAAATAAGAGGGCGCAGTTAGATACTACGCCGATTCATGAGTATTTGAATAAACTTAGGGGACGTTTAGAAAGAGCCGCAAATGAGGCAAAATTATCGTCTGAGGTACAACAAAATAGAATGGCTTACCATTATAATTTAAGGTCTAAGGAAAAAACGTTTGAAGTAGGCGATAAGGTAATATTGTTAATCCCCGATTCAACTAATAAGTTATATTCTAGGTGGCAAGGGCCGGCAACCATAGTCGAAAAACGAAACCAGCATTCTTTTATAGTTGAGTTAGCTGACGGGAGTAGGAAGCAGGTGCACCAAAATAAAATACGAGAATTTATTGCTAAATGTAATATAGTTAATATTGTTTTCGAGGGTGATGAGGAATTTGGAGAAGTTGGGGAAATTCCTATTTTGAACCGGTATCAGGAAGTAGAACGGGATATAGAGAGGTTCGAAATAAAAGGGTTATCTAACAATCAAGTTAAAGATATAAAGTCTATTTTGAGGGAGAATAAAGAGATATTTATGGGTCCTGTACGACCAGCGGATGTAGGGGAACATCGTATTGATCTTAAACCGGGGGTGGAAAGGAAAAAGCCAAAGATATATAGTGTACCGGTAGCTTATAAAGAGGAAGTAGATAGGCAAATTCAGGAGTTATTAGAATTAAATCTAATCGAAGTGTCAAATGCTGAAATTAGTCATCCAATTGTTTGTGTGGCGAAAAAAGACGCAACTGTTAGGCTTTGTATAGACTATAGAGCATTAAATTCGGTAACTCAGGTGCCAACCTTTCCGATGAAAGATTCTCAAGAAATCATGTATACCGCAGGGGCGGCTAAGTATTTATCGTCGATTGATTTATTGAGAGGTTATTGGCAGATTAAAATGGCGGAGGAATGTAAACATTTGACAGCTTTTACAACGCATAATGGAACTTATCAGTGGCGTACAGTGCCTTTTGGATTATCAGGGGCGGCTGCCACGTTTCAGAAAGATATGAATGAGGTTCTTCAAGGTCATCGGAGGTATGCGGAAGCATATATTGATGATGTCATCATTTTCTCCGACACCTGGGAAGAACATTGTGAGCATGTTAGGGCTGTCATTGAAGAACTTAAAAATAGAAATTTTACGATTAGATTGGATAAGTGCAAATTTGGAGAGAAATTAACTAAGTTTTTAGGACATGTAATTGGGGGTGGAACGCATGCACCTGATGAGGAAAAAATAGCAGCAATAAGGGATCTAAAGAGACCAAAAACTAAAAAGGAAGTTAGATCTGTTTTGGGATTAATGGGATTTTACCGATCTTATATTCCAAATTATGCCGAAATTACTATACCTTTAACCGAATTGACTAAAGGGAAGGTTAAAAATACTGTACCATGGGATGAAAGGGCAGAAAAAGCATTTAATACTCTTAAAGATGAGTTGTGTAAAGTGACGAGTTTGGCTACACCTTTCGTAGGCCGGGAATATCAGCTCCACGCAGATGCTTCCGACCTGGCAGTAGGATGTTGCCTTACTCAAAAAGATGAAAAGGGTCAGTTTAAACCAATAGCTTTTGCCAGTCAGAAATTGTCAGGGGCTCAGCGTGCTTGGCCGAGTATAGAGAAAGAGGCTTGGAGTGTGCTCTTTGGGTTGCGAAAGTTTGAAAAATGGACATATGGATCCCAAATTGAGATCATTACGGATCATAATCCATTAAAATTTCTCACCGAAACAACCCCAAGATCACCCAAACTCACTAGATGGGCTCTTGCCTTGCAACGCTGGAACCTGAGTATTTCTCATCGTCCATGAGCTCAACATTTAAATGCTGACGCAATTTCTAGGCTACATAGAAAGAGCTGTGAAGAACAACCAGTTGTTAGCCCATCAACATCAACGACCCAATAGTGGACAACCTTAAAGGGATGTCGTCACACATTTAATTTTTTTTTCTGTGTGTGTGTAAATATTTTTTGATTTTTTTGTTTATAATATTGTATTAACATGTGTATTGTTTATGTAATAATAATATTAGTAAAGGTTCAGTAGAGATGTCAGTAGATAGTGTTCAGACACCTGGAAATACCTATGTAATAAGCATAATGAAGAAATCTGTAAAGAGACTATTGAACTCTTCTGCGCTATTACTATATGTTTGGGGAAAATTAGCCCCTAAAAGGCATATTTTCCGCTAAGGTGGGGGGTGTCAGGATCTGATAGCACCTGTGCTAAAGAATGTAATGTCTACTCTTTCTCTATTTGAATATTTTTTATTGTATGGTTGTGTACAGAATTTCCAAGGTGACATTCCTTCTTTGTGGAAAGGGGAATTTCCAGATAATCCTTTACAGGTGGGGTGTTAGAGAAAAGAGATAGCTGAGAGGCATGTCCACCTGTCAGTGAAGTGTGCGGATGGTGAGCAGATTAGCAGCATGTCACTAAGCAAGAAAAGAATGGAATATGTGTCCAATGAGGAGGCTCCAAAGGGGTTTATGTGGGGGAAAGCAGTGATTTGGAGAGGGCAAGTTTGCCTCAGATCATTGATTCGGTACCTAGGTTTCGGACCTAGAGGTTGCTCTATGTGGAAGAGCGTAAAGTGTGTTTTTTCTGGTGCGCAAAGGACACAGACGTCCTGGTGTTTAGTGCTCTGGGGCTAAGAAGTGCAGGCCAGTATACTTGTGTTGGGAGACTCAAGGTTGAGCTCCAAAAAAGTGAATTTAACGTGTATTGAGTGTGAGGTGGAAAGTGTAATTGGAATAGTACACAACCAATCTTTACGGTATCTAATTTAATGTTGAACCGGATCACCTATATCCGAGTTGTAGTTGTATATATTTGTAAATAGCGTATTTTGTGTGTACATATATTCTTAATAAACTGATAATTCGGTTACTAGCGTAAGTCTTCATTTACATCAATCTCACAGTGGGTGACCGATATCACCTATTAATATCGGTGGTGGCAGCTATATCTACCACGGACATTCTTCAAAGTTGTGTGGACTGAGGGGAGCGTCCGACAATAACCATTTTTAATTCTTGTTTAATCCTTTTCCTGTTATCGTCAGATTATTTGAATGTTGGTGAACGTAGCTTGCAGCCTGTTGTAGAGGTCTGCCCGGAAAGCAGCCGGGCCCAGTGCCAGATTTACGACAGGGCATTCGGGGCACAGGCCCAGGGCCCCTGATTTTCAGGGGCCACAAAATACTGCTGACGGTTTTTTAATTATCGTCAAAAATCTGATGTAGTTTTAATATCCAATGAAATGTGAAATTTTACACTTCTGTCTAAATTCTATTACGTCCATATTGTATTTTTATAATATTGAACCTATATTTTGTCTGAAACATTTATTTATTACTTTATTATAGAGAATATTTTTTTTTACCTTTATCGCTTTAAAAACATATTGTATTTTTAATTCTTGTTTAATCCTTTTCCTGTTATTGTCAGATTTTTTGATTGTTGGTGAGCATAGCTTGCAGGTTGTAGAGCCCCTCTAATATTTTAATTGTAGCTTGGTGTTATAAAAGATTTATTAGTTGTTGAATACTATATCGTCCCACACTGTAAAAAAAAAAGGGTCGATCTACTAAAAAAACTTTAGTGATCCTTGTAATTACTAAAAATTTTTTAGTAATCTTACTCGGTTACAAAAAAATCTGTAAGAATTACTAGAAAAAAGTTAGCAACGAATATAGTTAATAGTTTTATATTTTTAATAGCTCTTACTAAATCTCAGTTGGTGTGGCCTTGATAGCATATTGGTTATAGTAATGGACGCCAGGCTAAAAAGTCCCGGGTTCGAAACTTGCCACCGCCAAATTCGTCCCGTATGTATGTAGTGTCTCGTTAATAAAGGAATTATGAAAATCCTGTCGGAGCAAGTAGGAATGTTTGGTGCTGCCATCTGTTGCAGTTTTGCCGAAAATCTTCCGCTTCAGAAGTCTGGATGCAGCTCGAAGGAAGCTCCTGCCCTTCGGGCGCACATAATGGTTATTAAAAATAATTTTGGAGCTATTACTAATATTTGCTTGGTGGCTCATACTAAAAATTTTTAAGTTAGTTATACAGAAAATTCTTTTGTTCAGTTTATAAAAGAAATGCTTGTTTCATTTTGCAAAAAAAAAGTTTGTAATGGTTACTAAAAAATTCTGTGGAATACAAATTTACTAAGGAATTTTTAGTAACCTCTTGAATTTTTTTTTTACTGTGAAGATATACAGTTCTTGCATAGAAAAAGAAAATTAGCACCACACAGATTATTATAAAATGTATACTCACTTAAATTTCATAATTGTGAAATAATTATTTAAATGTAATTTATTGGTTATCATATTTAATTTTTTAATGGATATTTTACAGTCAATAATGGTTATTTTAGTAACTATCTTTTTATCATTTTATTTAGTCAATCTCCCTGTAACCGCGCAAGGAGGCCTCCATAAGCATCTGTGCCCAAGGCCCCCAAATTTGTAAATCGGTCCCTGACCGGGCCGGCAGAATCAGAATAATTTTTCAATGAGTCGGGCTTGACCGGCAAAAAAATTGAACGGGCTATACGGGACAGGCCGATAAAAAATTTAGCGGGAATACCGGCCCATTATAAAGATTTAAACAAAACCAATAAAATATGAGCTTACCCCAAGCAGGTCCACCATGGACCCCCAGGGTTACGCACACCCCATGTGGGAAACCGCTGGCCTGCCTTAATTCGTTTTAGGTACGTTCATAACTATATAAATACGTAGCACCTATAGTCGTCGTTCTGTCCGTCTGTATGTCCGCATAACAGAGCAAAAACTACCCAACCAAACCGTTTGAAATTTAAAATATGTAATTGTTGCATAATTTTGTCGATTTATTTCAAATTTTATGCAAAATCGGATGCATAGTTTAATTACAGCGACAGTCACAAATATTCCGTTACTTTACGGTCAAGGGAAAAACTAATTCCGAGTGCATTTTAATGATGTTACACTCTTTCGAATATAATAAAATTTATATGCATTGTGAAATATGTACTAAAATAGATATTATGTACAATTTGTGGTGCAAAGGATATTTGTTATCAATCTACAGGGCCACACTAATGTATTCCATAACATAATGGTATAAGGGAAAATACAGTTTGAGCACATTTTAATTATATTAAAATTATTTTACATTTTATGAAATTTATATACGTTTCTCAGGTTTACGACAAGTTACTTCCTGTATAATAGAAAGCCTCATTGTATTTACAGGGACGCACAAAAGATTTCGGGTAGTATACTATAATCTGAAGTACTCTATACTATTACACCAAAACCTAATATATTTTCATGTATCTGATATATATAAGAAAAGTATTTTTTAAACTACGTTATAACACGAACGCACCTCATTTGCTACGCTTGACGTGTAGTTTCCAACCTGTCCCAATATAAGAAGAAAAAAAAAAAAAAAAAAAAAAAAAAAAAAAAAAAAAAAAGGCAACTAATTTGTTGGAATTTTAAAAAGTAAAAGAAACAGCTGAAGGCACCGTTGTAAAGCTTTTTAAGGCATTTTTTTTTTGGGGGGGGGGTGAGGGGGGAATAAGAATAAAGTGAAAGTTTATTATGTTTCTTTTTATTGAAATATATCTTTTAAAACTACCAAGATTTCAGCTTAATTTTTTTTTCTCTTAACACTGTTATAATAACCCTGTGACAACATTTAAACATTTTTCCCTTAGTCTGAACTTTACCTCTAATAAGGAAATTATAGCTAGCGATTATATTCAAGAGTTTCTCAGTTTTACAACAGATCACATGTTTTGTAACGGAATTGCGCTATAAATATTTTATATAATATTTTTCTTTATTTTTTCTGTATTATTCATAATACATCTTCATTAATATGTAAATCAAAATCTACTTCCTCATTCAAATTTACGAATCAAAATTACGCTTCCTTAAGCGCGTTTCCTCATACATCACATATTCCACATTTATCTTCATGTAATTATGACTGGTGAAATACGATAAAAAAAAAAAAAAGAATAAATACGAAAATGAAATATCAAGACTAAAAGAAATAAAGGATCATAAATAAAGCTATTGTTTGGTTTGTCTCCTTGTGACCTCGAGAAATGAAGGAAAATACCTTCTATACAAATTGACGTAACAGTAGCAGCTCGAAATCTCAAGGTAGTTAAATGAAATAAAGTATACACTAACGAAGTAATTTATAGAGTTTATAATGGAGCATGACAGTTCTTAATTGGTACACAGTTCATCTTTTCTAATATCATCATAAAGAGTAATCTGCCCAAACTTTTCTCATAGGATATTGTTTTTAACATTTTCGAACATTTTTGAAGTGTATTAATCAATTAGATTTGTCTGTTTGTCATCAAACATAGATGTGGTCAATGGCTGTCAGTATTGTCGTATGTGCGCGGATTATTTACAACACTGATTGATGTTATTGAGAATTACTACACTTCTATAAAAAGGGAGAAGGAAAAAATTCACTTTTTGAAAAAATTAAAAGTGTTTTCACACTTTTTGTGATGAACATTTTAAAAATACATTCTTTAAGAGGGCCATTTCAGTCAAAAGACCAGTTCGCTAATGCTCATCCTATGGAAAACATTTATAAAGATATCTCGTTTAAAATTTAATATATTAAAATATTTTTTTGAATTAAATAACTGAGATCGATCAGTACAAAGATGGATTTACTTTTTCGATTTTGTTTACAGGTATTTTTAATGAGAAAACTTTCATTTTAGAAAAGGTTTCAAAAACAAAACCCCCTTCATTAAAAAAAAGAAAAAAAAAACAGTTAAAATTGAAGAAATAAACAAACGGCTTGTATACAAATGGAACTAATTTATATAAAAAAATAAAAATAAAATTAATGAAGTGCAAGCGAGATATTTTTATAAATTCCTTCCATAGAATTAGCATTAGCGAACAGGTCTTTTCGTTTGATTGAAGTAGCCTCTTAAAAAGTGGAATTTGAGACTAAAGGAAGAAGTAAAGGAGTGAAATATTTCACCCTGTTGTCGAGAGTGAAAATTTTCACTCCTTTTACAAGAGTGAAACCTTAGCATTATGTACTTTTGAAAAATTTCCATTAACTTTGAACCAACTATAAAGAGTAAAATACAGTCGATTCTCTCTACAATGAAACTCCATTGCATCGAATTTCTCTAAATAACGAATTTTTAGTAGGGACGGTCCCCTTTTCGCATGATTACATTAAAAACAGTCTCTATATAGCGAAATATTTATCTCCATATAACGAATTTTTTCATAAATTGGTCACAAAAAACAGTTTTAAAAAGCTTCGAAATCATATAGAATCAATTTTCCATCACTTATTTTTGATTTATCGTCAGTGCTGAGTTATTATTATTATTATTTATATTACTTTTTTCCTTGTTCTTTAAATCCAACGAATTCATCCCACCTCCCACACACCTTTCCACATCTTTCTCAAAACAGTGTCAATTGGATTGATACACCTGTAAGAGAGGAATCAATGAGAGGCACATAAGAGAGGCCTTCAAACGGAGGGAAATGTTAACTACAATTTTTCATTCCTTGCTAAAATTTGAACATTTTTTTTGAGAGCGTAACAATTTTAAAATTAAAAAAAAATTACAGATTTCTTCGTCTGAAATTAATGCAGATCTTCCTCATTTGATTTTCATTAGGCTTTCAAATAAATGTCTGTTCTCTTTTTTGAAACAGCTTAAATAATTAAGAAATAAAATGTTAGGTTGATATTTATTGGGTGAGTGCAAAAGTTCGTGCGGAGTTTGAGAGTAAAAGTCACACAGTGATTAGACAAACAAAGTTCTTTATTCAATCAATGATATATGCTCCATCGTTTTCTATAATCTGTGTCCAAAGTTCTGGCAGTATAAGGATGCCCGGATCATAAAATTTGTGCGGTTTAGATTCGAAAAATGAGGACACGACTTTTTTAAGGCATCCAAAGAGGCAAGTTTTTTTCCATTTAAATGATTTTGCAATGATCAGAACAAGTAATAATCAGGTGGTGCAATATAAGAGGAATACGGTGGATAAGTTAGGATACCCCACTTCAGGCTGTTCTGTTTGCGCAACGTCTGTTTCGAAAACAGTGGTCTGGCGTCATTTTGATGAAAGACTACACCCTTGCTATTTAGCAAAATCGGACGTTTTTGTTTGATTTCTTGATTCAGACTGGTTAATTGGCGACAGTACTTGACTGAATCAACCGTTTGGCCAGCGGGAAAAAAACTGAAAATAAATTATGCCCTTGCAATCCCACCAAACAGAGAGTATCACCTTCATCGGGTGCAAACTGGCCTTTGCCATCGCGTCATCATGCTCATATTTCTGAACATTGTTGTAAAGGACCCATTTCTCATCGCCCGTCACTAATCGATCCAAAAACGGCTCGTTTTTGAGCCGCCCGAGTAAAGAAACTTCAGCAGAAGTTGCTCGATTTTGTTCCTCTCGGTCAGCAAATGGGGTACCCATATATCGAGCTTCAAATCGAATCTTATATTTTTTAAACGCCGAAAAGTGGTTGATCGGTGAACATTAAGTGCTGTAGCAACTTCCTCTGTTGAAATTCATGGAGTATTTTTAACTAAAGTACGCACAATATCGACATCAATCTGCGAAGGTCGTCCGTCTTCAAGGTTAAACTCTCCGCAGTGAAATATCGCAAACCATTTTTTCACAGTTCCTTTAGTTGGTGCTTGATCTTAATAAAACTCTTAATTGTTTTTTACAGCTTCTGCAACGCTTATTCCCTTCCGAAACTCGTAAAGCATAACATGCCGTAAATGCACTTTTCCAACACTCATTTTGAAAGTAAATTTTCTTGAAACAGTTTGCATCTACACAAATTATTTTGTTTGAAATGAAAGCTGCACACGTCACCTTTCCAACGATATGCCTTACGTAGATGGCAGTATTAATGACAACACATTAAGCCGCTTCTAACAACATCTATTGCACCTTCGCACGAACTTCTGCAGTCACCCAATACTTTAAACACTTCAAATTCTTAATTCAAAAGATCAAAAATAATATTTGTTCAAATTTCACACATTAAATACGATTTTTAACATCATTCTCTATACATCGAATTTCTCTATATAACGAATTTTTTACTGGAACGGTGGATTTCGTTATATAGAGACTCGACTGTAATGAAAAACACCAAAACATACTACTCCTTAATTTTCAAAAACTTCATTTGATAGTGCAACATAGGAAAAAATGCGGATTTGTTACTAAAACGAATTCATTTTAAAGGAATGAATAGTCACCTCTCTGAAAGAGGAATTTTCCACATCTGTTTAGAGCGAATATTCACTTTCCATGAGTGAATTTTATAAATAATACATTTCTTATCAAGTGGAATTTTCTATTCCCTAGAAATGGGGCGAAATATTTCTCCCCGTTGTCGCGAGTGAAAGAATGACAATATTGGTTATTTTAAAACATTTTAAAAAAATTCCGTACTACTTTGAACCAATATACAAAAGAGTAAAATAATGGAAAGAACCGAAACATGCATTTCTTAATTTTCAAAAACTCCATTTAATAATGTAACATTGAAAATTACGTTTGATTTGATACTAAAATGCATTTTTTTTAAATTTCCTTCTATTGTAAACGCATTTTCTACAAATATGATACACGTAATTATTGGCACAAAAAAAAAAAAAAAAAAAAAAAAAACATAAGCATTAAAACAAAAAGTTTTTTATGCCAGTGATGGAGTTTATGGATACAACTGCTTTAGAATATTTTCTTTAAGTTCATATTTTATTTGTATATTACTGAATAACTTTTAAAAAGAAAAATAATAAATATTTGTTATATTAAAAAAGTTTTTGAGACAATAAGATCAATACAAATGCAGTCATTTCTTTTATGTTGGCCCCAACAACGGCCGAAAGGTTCTGCCCTCGAAATTGGTAGACAGAAGGTGGTGGTTTCGAACTCAATCGTGTCTGTCCTCCTAATCGTTCGAAGTTTTCCGTGGTTTCTCCGAACTTTGGATTTTCTTGCCTAAATACGGATTAGGTTTCCTTAGAAAGACTCCCGCAGAGGGTACTCCCCTTAGGGCCCATCTCCTTCATGCAGATAATTGGCTATCATAAACACAATCAACTAACCATTTCTTTTATTTCTATATATTTCGGTACTACTAGGTTATACCCTCATCAAATTACTGCCGCCAAATTCTAAGAATAAAGGCCAATAATGATTGATCATAAATGTCACATTCACTTGACATTAAACATGATACGCGTTCACACTCAGAAATGAATACGCAGATTTCACGGAATTTTCTTCGTTTTCGACGAAACCGTTTCTTGGGAAAAGCTCCGAGCAAATATTTCGTCAAATTGATGAAATTACTTTCCTCACTAGTTTGACGATACCAGTTTCATCAAAAATTTCGCCAAAAAAGGCTAGTGCTGCCATCTATCGAATCTTTTAGAAGCTCCTGTATTCATTGACAGAAGCAAAAAAGGAATGTCATAGGAGAGGTTCGAACTCACAACCTTCTCTGTGGCAGTTCGATGCTTTAGCTTCGCGCCACAGGTTGCTCAAGCAAGTGTGTTTATACAAGCATATAGTGGATTAAAGTGTGTGTTTAAATTTTTTTAATAACGTGATGCAATTTTAAAGATTCTGTTATAAGTCTTACAAGTTTTAATTAATGAGACGAATTTATTATTATTATTTTCTTATAATTAATGAATAATTATAATATGGCTTGATTAAAATATAGTTTGAGAAATTTTATTTGCTCAAGAAATGATTAAAATATGGACTGGTTAATTTGTTGCTCAGAAATTATAAAGAGAATTAATCAGAATTATAAAGTGCCTATTGGGAGAGATTTTACTACTTTAAGTAGGAGGATAAGATTTTAACAATTTACTATTTATAGAAGGGATAGGGAACAATTATGTATATTTTTAATTTGAGTAAAAAAAGAACACACTTCGTAAAGGAAAAATAGATTCTGGAATTTTGAAATTTTTTTGACCAAATTTACCGGTTGAACGGTTTTGTAGAACGCAAGACATTTATTCTTTTCGAATTAAATCATAACGAAATACAGCTTACAAATAAATAAATAAAAATAGTAATAAGCATCCCTAAAATAAAGAAAAAAAAACTAGTGCAGAATGAATAATTGCCTACATTTCATTATTTTCTGAAAAGCGCTTAAAAGTGCTGTTTTAAAATAAATGATTAGACGACTAACATAAACAAGCAAATATCTGCTTCCTAAAATCGCAAGATTTTAGAGGAGGTGGTACAATAGCGGGTCCTTCTATAAAGAGCTATTGCGACGTTTCCTTAAAATTAATCAAGTCTGGCCATGATTAAGGAAGCATTTTCGTCAAATATTTAAGAATTCACGTTTCGTTAAAAGTCACGTGATTTTGATACGAAATGATCATCAAAAACGACGGAACAAGGCTCAAGGATTTCTGATTCTTCAAAAATGAGAGTTTTATTTCTGAGAGTGTTTGTGGCCCCCACCAGTGGCCGAGAGGTACGGACCTCTCAACTGGTAGACGGTAGGTGCTGGGTTCAAACCCAATCGCGGCTGTCGGCCTAACCGTTCGGAGTTTTCGTGGTTTTCTTCGAACCTTGCGTAAATACGGGTTAGGTTCCCTTAGAAAGACCCCCACGAAGGGCACTCCCCCCTTGTCCTATATCCCTAGCGTAGATAATCGGACGACAAAAATAATCCAATCCAATCTGAGAGTGTTTGTTACGCCATCAAGGGATTTTTAATTTGTATCTTTATTAATGTTCTAATTTTGGATACTAGTTTGGCGATTTGTATAATTTGGTGAAATTGGTCGACGGGATAACCAAGTAGCACCTATTTTTCTTTTTGCATACATACCCTTGTCCAGTGGCGCAGCCAGAATTCGGTTCTACGGGGGGTTTTGAGTTTCTGATAAAGGGGATTGACGGTTACTTGAATCGTCGGTTAATAGAATCAGTACTAATTAGAATATTCATTGTTTAATACTTAAACTGAAAGAGCATCTGTGTGGCAGGGAATTATAATTTTTTTAGCATAATGCGTCTCAGAAAAGTCATTTAGTTGAAATAACCAATTTTTACTTAACTAATCCATGTTATATGTACTTCCACAATTTTAAGTAGAATTTTCGCCATTTAATTGAATTACTTTATTAAATGAAATCTGGTTAAAAAAAGCGGCGGATTCTGAAATGCGCCAAAACATTCTAATTTTAAGCTTGGTTTTGATTCATATAAGCAGCTATTATAGCTAGCTTTCTTATAGCTCTGGGAGGGGTTTTAACCCCAAAACCACCCCCTTGGCTGCGCCACTGTGCCTTGTCCTTCCCAAAATCATAAAAAATTAAAAAATCCTTATGTTATTTTAATTTAGCAAATTTGTTCAATTTTAAAATATTATCTTAAATTCAATATTAAACATTGCAAAATAAACTTAAAAAAAAAAAAAAAAAAAAAAAAATACCACAGGACGATTGGTTTGGTTTGGTTTGGTTTATTTTTGTCGTCCGATTATCTACGCTAGGGATATAGGACCGGGGGGGAGTGCCCTTCGTGGGGGTCTTTCTAAGGGAACCTAACCCGTATTTACGCAAGGTTCGAAGAAAACCACGAAAACTCCGAACGGTTAGGCCGACAGCCGCGATTGGGTTCGAACCCAGCACTTGCTGTCTACCAGTTGAGAGGTCTGTACCTCTCGGCCACTGGTGGGGCTCAGGACGATTGTTATGGAAATCGAAACTCCAGTACATTTCACTGTTTTTTAACGGAAAAATTTCCATAAATTCCAGAAAATTTTCGGAGCCGCGCGAGTGCCCCAGAAGTTTTGCCTCTGAAACAGGTAGACGGCAGGTGCTGGGTTCGAATTACAATCGCGGCCGTCTGCCTAACCGCTCGGAGTTTTCCGTGGTTTTCTTCGAAGCTTGGATTTCCTTGCGTATATATGGGTTAGGTTCCTTTAGTTTTAGTTTAGTTTATTTTGTGTCGGCCGTGTGTCGAAGGATATAGGCCCAGGGAGTGTGTCCTTCGTGTGGGTCTTTCTAAGGGAATCTAACCCGTATTTACGCAAGATTCGAAGAAAACCACGAAAACTCCGAACGGTTAAGCCGACGGCAGCGATTGGATTCGAACCCAGCACCTGCCGTCTACCAGTTGAGAGGTCAGAACTTCTCGGCCACAGTTGGTTCCTTTAGATAATTAGATAGCCCTCCGCACGGTGGGGGCCTATATCCTTCGTGTAGGTAATTGGCCGACATAAACACGTTTTCTTTTCATATTTTATATTATGCATATCCATATGATAAGTAAATATTACGGTGGCCCTCCAACAACAAGTTTCTTTTGCAGTATATCGGTGGTACTATTGTAAAGTTGTTGTTGTTGTATGTATGTCGGCCAATTATCTGCACTATGGGATATAGGCCCTAAGGGGTGGGATGCCCTCCGTGGGGGTCTTTCTAAGGGAACCTAACCCGTATTTACGCAAGGTTCGAAGAAAACCACGGAAAACTCCGAACGGTTAGGCCGACGGTCGCGATTGGGTTCGAGCCCAGCACCTACCGTCTACCAGTTTGAGGTCAGAACCTCTCGGCCACTGGTGGGGCTACTATTGTAAAGCAAATGTTTCCCACGCAGTATAGGTAGTGGGTTCGAATCTCTGAGGCGGAACTTTAAAATTTTTCCTTTTATTATTATATTTCATTTTCAGATGAATTAAATTAAAAGAATATTCCCCCTTTCTGAAAATTTTAAACACTTTTTTTATTCTTGTGTGCAGCAAAAAAAAAAAAAAAAAAAAAAAAAAAAAAAAAAAAAAAAATCGGAGATTTATTTATTTATAATAATAATTAAGGTTAACACCTCAGATAATATAATCAAATCCATATTTAATATAAAAAATCTTTTATTTTTAATAAATCGGTAGTAGGTCAGTAGGCTAATAATAATTATAAATTATATATATTTACTAACCCATCGTAAGTAGTATAAAATAAGTCTTGCAATTCTTTTTGAAAATCGAATTCTTTTTTAAAATCGGATTCACACGTTTCAGACACTGGAGATTATGAAAAATGTATTTTTAGAAAAAAAATTGCCGTCCGTCTGTCTGTGTGTCTGTCTGTCCGTCTGTTTGTGCGTCTGTAAACGCTCTATCTCTCGAAGAAATTGAGATACGGACTTGAAATTCGGTGAGCACTTAGTATGTAATTATGGGAAGAAGCCTAATTAATATCGAGAACCTCGATTATCCGGAACTATTTTTTTGATCTCTCGAAATATTCGTTCTAATGAAAGGTATATAAAAATTTTCGATTTTTTTTTTATTTTAAGGCGTGGATGTAAAAGACAATAAAATAACATAAATTTTGCATAAAAAACGAAATACATTGGATAATTATTTGCCGATATATTTGTCATTCTATTTTCCTCACTCTTCGATTTTTCACAACACTGTATTTCATTCAAATTTCAATTCAAAGATATATTTCAGTTGGATATAAAACGCTTTATCCGACGCAGCAAACTGTTCATTAATATGATTATTATTTTGGAGTTATAAGGATGTTTCTTTTATGCAATTCGGTACTATTTGAGTCGTTTGGAGTTTTATATAATTTGTCGAAACTGGCTCATCAGAAATTCATTAACAGAGTATTGCTATGTGCAAAAAATATTGAAACATACGTTTAAATTTTATTTTGGAATAGTGATGCATTTTATTAAATAGTTTACACACGTTTTATTTTCATATTTTGTACTATGTATATCCATGATGGGTAAGTATTACGGTGGCCCCTAATGTCTAGTTTTATATAAAATTTATTAATGTTAGTTTCTTAAAAGCAAAATCTTAAGTGGTTTATTTCACATAATTTAACTGCAAAATATTAAATAACTGAAAAGGTGTGTATATTTAAAATAAAATATTCTGTATTGAATTTGTTCTCCATTATTTAAGTACATTGTTAATTAATTATTCATAAATGCTTATTATTGATTGTCATAAAGAAATTAAATACAAAAGCTGTATTTGTTTGAAATTTAGACACACCCATACTATATAGAGGGTGTTTCTAAATTCATGGTACAAACTTTAATGAGTGATAGTACACATCAAGACAAACAATATTAAATAGGAAACTAAGGGTCCCAAAGGTCTTCCGAAGGAGATAGGCGCCATTAAAGTTTAGGGTCTAAAAATTCAAATGATCATAAAAGCCAGAAAAATTGGTCGATTCGTTTGCGGTTTTCACTAAAACTATTCTTTATGTCAGTATTGTCTTGAAAATAAATTTTAACGATAAATTTCAAAAAATGCCAATAGATGGCGCTTTAGACTTTGGAGTAACGAACAACTATTTTTTACCGTTATTTTTTGTATCTCATTAAATTTTTTTAGAAGCTTAGACATAAACTTAAATTTTGAGCTCAAAATCTAAGTCGTTGGGAGTGGTTAAGTAGCGCAAACTGAATTGTGGGGGGGAGGTTCAAATTTCAAATGATTATAAAAAACGGAAAAATTGGTCAAATTGATTTGCGATTTTCCCTAAAATTATTCTTTATGTCAGTATTATCGTAAAAATAAATTATAAAGATAAAATTCAAAAAATGCCGATAGAGGGCGCTTTAGACTTTGGAGTAACGTAGAACTATTTTTTACCGTTATTTTTTGCATCTCATAATTTTTTTTTAGAAGCTTAGACATAAACTTAAATTTTGAGATGAAAATCTGAATCGTTGGGAGTGGTTAAATAGCGTAAACTGAACTGTGTTCAAACGGGGTGAAGAGGTTCAAATTTCCAATGATTATAAAAAACGTAAAATTTGGCCGATTCGTTTTCCGTTTTCGCTAAACTATTCTTTAAGTCATTATTTCCTTGAAAATAAATTTTAAAGATAGATTTCAAAAAATACCGTTAGAGGGCGCCTTAAACTTTAGAGTAACCAACAACTATTTTTAACCGATACTTTTTGTATCTAATTAAATGCTTGCAAATGCTTAGATTTAAATTTTGAGCTCAAATTCTAAATCGATGGGAGGGGTTAAGAAGCGCAAACTGAGCTGTGTTCAGGAGTTGAAATGTTACCCTCCCCACCCCTCGAACACATTTCAATTTTCCGCTAATTAATTACTCACAACGATGCAGATTTTGAGCTCAAAATTTAAGTTTGAAATTTTACAAGCATTTAATTAGATACAAAAAATAACAGTTAAAGATAGTTGTTGGTTACTCTAAAGTTTAAGGCGCCCTCTTACGGAATTTTTTGAACAATATCTTTAAAATTTATTTTCAAGGAAATATTGACATAAAGAATAGTTTTAGCGAAAACCGACCAATTTTTCTGTTTTTTATAGTCATTTGAAATTTGAACGTCCCCACCCCCATTGAGCATTGAGCACATTTCAGTTTACGCTACTTAAACCACTCCCAACGATTCAGATTTTCATCTCAAAATTTAAATCTATGTCTAAGCTTCTAAAAAATTTTTATGAGATACAAAAAATAACGGTAAAAAATAGTTGTACGTTACTTCAAAGTGTAAAGCGCAATCTATCGGCATTTTTTGAATTTTATCTTTATAATTTATTTTCAAGATAATACTGACATAAAGAAAAATTTTAGTGAAAATCGCAAATCAATTGACCAATTTTTCCGTTTTTTATAATCATTTGAAATTTGAACCTCCCCCCTACAGTTCAGTTTGCGCTGTTTAACTACTCCTAACGATTTAGATTTTGAGCTTATAATTTAAGTTTATGTCTAAGCTTCTAAAAAAAATTAATGCGATGCAAAAAATAACGGTAAAAAATAGTTGTTCGTTACTCCAAAGTCTAAAGCGCCCTCTATCGGCATTTTTTGAAAATTATCTTTATAATTTATTTTCAAGACAATATTGACCTAAAGAATAGTTTTAGTGAAAACCGCAAACGAATCGACCAATTTTTCTGGCTTTTATAATCATTTGAATTCTTGGACCCTAAACTTTAATGGCGCCTATCTCCTTCGGAAGACGTTTGGAATCCTTAGTTTCCCATTTAATATTGTTTGTCTTGATGTGTACTATCACCCATTAAAGTTTGTACCATGAATTTAAAAACACCCTGTATATATATATATATATATATATGCATGTATGTATTTATAATTCTAAGTTTTTTTTTTACCTTTTTCGTTTTCTTTTTCATTTTTGGATGAAAGTAGGAAGATTACCGAAATTTGGTTTCGTTTCCGGTCTTAAAAACATGTTTCGGTCACCCTTAAAGCTGTTCTTAAGGGTGTTCTTAAATCAAAAAAGGATACTTTGTAACATTAGTTTTAATTTATTTTTGCTCGAAAATACACGAAACTAGCGGACGTTGTTATTCAGAAACTATGTAATTTCACTCATTTTTCTGTTTTTTTTTTTTTTTTTTTTTTTTTTTTCAAACACAATAGATATTTCACAACAAGCAGTCGAAAATGACTTTTCGAACCGCATTTTCCAACGAAATAAATAAATAAATAAATAAGAAATAAAAATGAAAATGAAAACCAGTCAATGAAAGGGAGAAAATTGCGTAATCATGTGATCGAAACAGCTTATAACTGGATAGGTAATTTAATTATCATAAAATGGAAAACTGAGTTCGATTTGAATTCGCGTCCGTAGTCAGGCCTTCCAATTTTATATATTTCTGTTAAAAAATGAATTTGCAATTGTGTCAAAATGTTTTGCGCTTTCTGAGCAGAGCAATTGAAAACAGCCTTAAATCAAAAAGGGCAACTTTGTAACATAAGTTTTAATTTATTTTTATTCAGAAATGCATGAAACTAGCAGGCGGTGTTGTTTAGAAACTATCTAATTACACTCAATTCCCCCCCCCCCCCGCCTTTTTAGGTGCGTTCGTAATTATGTAAATACGTAGCATCTATAGTTGTCGTTCAGTCCGTCCGTCTGTCTGTCCGTCTGTCCATCTGTCCGCATATAACAACGCAAAAACTACCCAACCGAATCTTTTGAAATTTAAAATATATAATTATTACATAATTTTGTCGAGCCATTTCAAATTTTATGAGAATCGGATGGATAGATCAATTACAGGGACGATCAAAAGTATTCCGTTACATTACGGTCAATGGGGAAAAATGTTGCAAATACATTTTAATCGTTTGAAATTTAAATTACATAGTTATTACATAATTTTGTCAAGTCATTTCAATTTTTTTTTGAAAATAGGATGCATAGATCAAGTACAGGGACAATCAAGAGCACTCCGTTACATTAGCCAATGGAAAAAAAAGTTTCAAATGCATTTTAATAATATTACACTCATTCGAACATAATAATATTGATATGCATCATAAAGTACATATTATAATATTGATTTTGCATAATCTGTTGTGCAAAGAACCTTTGTTAATGATTTACAAGGCCACACAAAAGTATTCCATTACATAATGAGTATAGAGAGAACATTGTTTGTTGTGCATTTTAATCGTAATTAACTATTTACAATTTTATGTGATAGATATATGAGAGTGATATTCTTTAAACTTCATTATCGGACGAACGCACCTCATTTGCTACGCTTCACGTGCAATTTCCAACTTGTTTTTTCTTTTTTGCAAATGCAATTTTAGGAGATGCTTTCAAAGTTAGCCTTTTGAAGCGAATTTCCCGACGAAAGCAGAAAAAACAATCAAATTGGGGTAGAAAACGTGTTCATCACGTGATTGATTTCGCCTATAACTCAACAGATAATTTATCGATCACAAAATGAAAAACTGAGTTCGATTCTTAATTACTTCCATAGTCAAGTCTTCCAATTTTATATTTTTCCGTTGAAAAATGAATTTGTAAATGTGTCAAAATGTTTTGCTCTTGTTGAGAGGAGCAGTTTAGAACAGCCATAATGAATTCCGGACACTGAATTTATGTTGTTGAAAAAGACTACTAGATGTCGCTGCTCTACAACATTAAAACTTTCTTTTCAAACTTATCGATCACGGATACTCCAACTTTAGTTCGAGAAGTGTGTATGAGTTTCTGTCGAAATTGTGTAAAAAAGAATAAAGTTCCAAAACTTTGTTTCCACAAATTTATATTTTCGTCTATGGGGTGAAACACTTTCTTACACATAAAATAGCAATTTTCAGAGCTGATAATTGGTTTTTGTAATTGAAATTATTTAAATTTGCTATTATTCGGTTTCCTTTCCAATTTCAAATTAATGCAAATTAACTTTTAATGACTTATTTTATTTTATTTTTTTATAAAATGCGGAGTTTTTTCTAGTTTATTAAAATTTACTTTTATTTATAAAAATACATTTTCAGTTTCAGTATGACATTTTCTACTGACTAAAATAACTAAATTCTTTTAAATATCAAATATTATTTAAATAATTTTTTAACGAAAAAAAAGTGATAATTATAATTTTTCTTAACGATAATGAGAGTTGAAAATCTTTGTTTACTAAATTAAAATATTGCTGATTGTAGGATGGAATTGTTCAGTTAAAAAAATGTTAATTGTATGCTTTTATTGAGTAATAAACGAACAAATAAATAAATAAGCAAACAAAGGCGAGTAAACATTTCAGAAATTAATTTTTTAATGTAATTGTAAAGATAAAACTTGAATATAATTTATCAATGTTGGTATAACAGAAATTAGAGGAGATGGAACTATCGATTAAAGGTCTTCACTTGCCGAAATTTCCAGATCCAAACTCGGTCCGACACATTAAAGTGGGAAAAAAAAAAAAAAAAAAAAAAAACGTCCCTGCCCGTTGAAAAAGTTATTGGCCTGGAATAACAGTTAAGTGTGTATTTGAAAAAAATGGTTTTCCACCTTCAACAGCTCGAAATTTTCCGATACATTTTTCAGACTCATTTTTAAAAATAGAAACATGAAATTTGCTGGGGGTGGTTTTTGAAGTGATGAAGAAGATGCCGTGTGATGTAATTTTTGCGCTAAATTCATTAGAATTTGATTTATAAACAATTATTTTCTCAGTTCGATCATTTTTTTCGTCCCCAGATCTCCAGATTCAGAAATTTCTGTTCAAATTGGCTACTCTGACAGCATTTTTTGCAATATTTTCTACATTTACCATAAAATCGACAATCACGGCACATTGTGTAGTTTCTAAATAAGATATTTCGACAGTTTGGTGCATTTGAGAGTAAAAATAAATTTGAAAGTAAGCAGTTTTGATCGGAATACACCCTTAAGAATTCGTCCCAAGACTAGACCCGCCCGGAAAAAGTTAAAATATTGGCCTCGGCTCGGCCCGTGTGAATTTATACTTTTTTTTTTTTTTTTTTTTTTTTTTTTACATCGATTTGATTAAAAAATTGTTTTGTACGAGGAATTCTGTCCAAAAATACTTACTTATATTATTTTTTCATGTTTATAATTTTCATATTTACAATTATCATATTTATAGAAGTGCGTAGGCTGCCATATTTATAAATATTTTTAATGAATCTCTATTCGCTATATAAATGTTTCAGTTATAATTAATATTGGTAATCCATATTCCATGCATTGAAGACTTGAAAATCGAAAAATGCATTACAGTAAAATCTTCTGTAAAACGTAATTGCATAGAAAAGGAAAGAAAAAAAAATGCATTATAGACAAGTTTCCTTCTTAGAAGGTGTAAATGTATTATATATCCTTTTATAGCATAATATTGGTATATTCATCTTGCATTAACAACACATTTTTAAGACAGGATTCTGTTATAGAAAAGTCTTTTTCACAAGTTTTACTTTATTTTAATTTAGCTATATTTTAACAAGCCTAGAAATTCGTTAAAAATAATAATTTTTAATGTGTAATTTTAAAAATGTATGCATTTTTTGCAAAATTTTTTGGCCAGACCAAAATTGATTGAACTTTGTACGCACACTGTAAAAAAAATCTGTAACCTTAGTAATCTAAATTAACCGAAATCTCTTATGCTTACTAAAATTTTATGTGTACACTGTACAAGTAAATGATGTCAATCTACAAAACTTGTAAGCAAAACTAAAACCATCTGTAACTTTACAAAAGAATTTACTAAAATTTTGGTAACTTTACTAAAATTTTATCTATAATGCTCGTTATCGTCACTTAAAAAGTTCTTGGAATACGATTTCCCAAAAAAATTCTTAGTAACCTTAAAATTTGCTTGATTCAAAGTGCAAATCTGTATCTGTTACATGAATTTTTATTGTTGCCGTTACATAAAAAGTTCTTGGAATACAATTCTACTAGAAATTTTTTTGTAAGTTTCCTAATTTTTTTTTACAGTGCAGATCGCGCCGAGACAATGATTTTCATATTGGCTGGGTCAAACCCGGTAAAGAAAATTTTAGTCCGTAAAGACTTAGGAAGAATGAAAGAATGAAGTCCCGACTCGATAAGGAAAAAATGTGTTAGGCCCGGCTCAATTTTTCAGAAAAAAAAATAAGGACCGGGCCGGTCCGACAGGGAAAGTTTAGTGACTAGGTTCGGCTCACCCCCGAGTCTGTAGTAAATAAAAGTAAAGATCGGCCCAAGTGTCGTGAATTTTAAAAAAAAGTCCGATACCGACCCGTCCGGGTTCGGGCTTCGGGCCATGAACCAGCCCGTTGAGATATCTGCTATCGATATTGGGTTATTTGTGTTGTTCCTACAATTTAGCTAATAAATATTTGATTTTTTGGTAGTTTAATTAATATGAATCATTTTTTATTTAAACGTTCGGTATACGTTTCATTAAAAAAAAAAGGGGGGGGGGAAGGGAATGATGTTAGTGGCTTGTATTTTAGTTTATCCTTTACATAAATAAAATTTTGCAAACTGAATTCTTACAAGTAAAAATATTAACTCTGAGGCATAAAAACAATTTCGATTTAGCTCAGAAATTCTAAAAAACAATTGAGGACTAATTCTGGTTATATAATCTTATCAAAAAGAAAAAAAAACTGATTTGTTCTAGTTTGAAACTTTTCTTTATATATATATATATTTTTTTTACATTGTTCCGAATTCGTAAATATTGTAAAGAGGTTATGCAATTCAGTGGTGCCAACTTTTGAAAAAATATTGGGTTGGCTCTAAAATATTGGGTTTGCTCAAAAATATTTTTGTAAAATTGTGCGACAAGTTTGTTTTTCTTTGAAGGTTGACAGATGGTGAAAGATGAGAATTTCTAAGTCAAAATATCAAGTTTTAATAAAGTTGCAATTTTATTAAATTACATTCTGATGAGTTTTTCTTTTAAAAATACGCTTATATCTATATTATAAAGGCTAAACGTATCTGTAAGTAACGCATGCGTCATTTTGCGCATGGCAACACTTTCAAATTTTAAATGAATTTCGGTATTGCAATTTTTGCTACTAAAAGTTTTTAAACTTTTTAATGTCGTACATTTTCAAGTTTTACATCATCGTGTAGAAAAAAATGTACTTTTAAATTAAATTTATTTGAAAGCTGTATCTTAATTTGTTTTTGAAATATTAATTTTTTTGTAGCTTTTAATACCTCTTTTCTGATCGTGGCAACAGGAATACTCCATTTCTATTTAAAGCAAAGGAAAAAGGAAAAAAAAATGAGTGCTGTATCTTTATGTTGCCATTTTCTCATTAAAAGGAAAAAAAAAAATAGAAATTTAAATATCTTCTTTTATAAAACCCGTCAAATTTTGATTTCATGTTTTAAATCAAAATGATCAATTAAAATACCAATTTTTTGGAAAAGGTGGATACAGATACGAAATATGCATTTCTAAATTCTGATATGGTGAAAATGATGTTTAGATTTCACGGGGGAAAAATTCTATGATTGAATAAAAGTTATTATTATTTTTTTTTTCATTTTGGAATACTAGAATAAGAATATCAACAGTTTAATATCTATTTCAGCTAACAGCATTGAGACTTCAAGTTTTAAATCAAAATTATCAAATTAAAATGCCAATTTTTTGAAACGTGCATACAAATGTGAAATATACATTTGTAAATTTTGATATGGTGAAAATGATGCCGGGTTTAGATTTCAAGGGAAAAAAATTCTATGATTGAGTCAAAGTTGAATAAATTTTGCTTTTTATCATTTTGGAATACTAGCATAAGAACCTTAATTGATAACTTTATCATAATAAGGTATCTTTATTATTTTTTACTGCTTACATATACGATTAAAGTTTAATTTTTAAAAATTTCTACAACTGCGTTTTATAGAAATAGTATTTTATTAATTTGACGATAAATATCGTTTGTTTAAGAGTTAGACGTGCCAATATAAAATTCATTTTTTACTATAACTAATTTTGTAGGTTTATTATAAGTTAATGGAACAGTTCCTTCTTAAACATGTTCTTTCGTCAAAATTTGACGGGTTCTACCTTGTTTATTGTAATGTCATAATTTCATGAACATGACTATAAACTGAATTAGAAGAAAGTTAAACATGGAAATAAAATATTTCAATCTTTTGAGATTTATGGGTGTTACTCGGAGAATTATAACACATGGTCATTGACAAAATAAATTTAATTCTAAAGTGAATAATGAATAACAAAAAAAATAATGAAATAAATAACTAGAACAATGAAAACTGGATACGCTATGACTCAAAATTATTGGGTGGTAATAATCAATGTAATACGATGACTGGATCCTAGAAGTTGTATTTTTAAGGGTGTATTCCAATCCAAACACTTATTTTCAGATTTATTTTTAAGTTCACTTTTACTCTCAAATGCATCAAAGGGGCAAATTCTCATATTTAGAAAATACACAATGTGCCGTGCTTGTCGACTTTTTGATAAATGTAGAAATATATATATATATATATATATATTTATATATAATATATATATATATATAAAAAAAAAAGGGCAAGGTGGCGTTTTGAAACGAATTTTCCGAAGCGGAAGAGCTGGGAACAAAAAAAAGGTCATACTGAGGGATTAATTGTTATAAATCAAATTCTAATGAACTGAGCGAAAAATGAAATCACATTACATCTTATACATCTCTTCAAAAATCACCCCAGCAGGTTTCATGTTTCTACTTTTAAAAATGAGTCTGAAAAAGTATCAAAAGATTTCGAGCTGTTGAGGCGGAAAAATATTTTTTCGAATACACCCTTAAAGAGAATTTTTTATGCTTAAAAAAGTAAAACTGACAAAAAAAAAAAAATAAAAAAAATAAAAAAAAAAATAAAAAAAAAATAAATAAAAAAAAAAATAAAAAAAAATAAATAAAATAAAATAAAATAAAATAAAATAAAATAAAAACTTTTTTACGACTATAAGTGTAATGAGTTACGGTACGTTGAATTTTATCAATTTTCAGAATTTTCCAGAACAAAAAACGGAAAAATCGTGTTTATTTTTATTTTGCTTTAAAAATTATTTTTCTCTCTCTAATCCGCGTATCACAGATTATTAATGACAGCTATATACATACATGTCAGACTTCAGTTCCATTCAATATAATTTAATTTTTCTTTTATTACCTTTGATAATTTGAGCTATCACGAATAATATTAGCAATTGTAAAATGATTCGACACAGTTAAAACTAGCATTTAATGACAAAATACAATCGCCAGATTTGTTATTTATTTATTTAAATAAGCTTTAATAGACATAAATTGTATAAGCATTTTTCTTATATTATTTTTTATTGATTCATTTTGAATGATATACTGATATTTTTGACATTTACGAGGTGTTAATTGTCCCACAAAAGTTTTATGAAGTATATTAAATCTCAGTTTATGCTTTATATCGTCGTCATGCGTGTTGAACTCCGTTAACATAAAACTTATAAGTACTACATATGTGTTAACCACATCAACAGGTGAATATGGTAATGTTGCAATAAATGTAGAATACAATACTAAGTTAACAGAGATCGGAGAGCAAGATAAACCATTTCCAAACCCATGAACCGTGGTAACGTTTTATGGCACCTATATATAGCTGACACAGTGAAATGGAAACATTAGCATAAGTTTATGTTTTCCCAAAGAAAAACTATCAATAAACCCAAGATTATTAAAAAAAAAAAAAAAAAAAAAAAAATCCATGGTGAAAAAAAAAAGTTGCTTTCATATGTTAGGTTTTAAAATTATAAAACTTTTTTTTTTTTTTTTTTTTTTTTTTAAGGCTGTTTTTAAATAAAAAAGAGCAACTTTATGACATATTAATTTATTTTTGCATGAAACTACCAGATGTTGTTGTTTAGAAATTATATAATCGCACTCAGTCCCCCCCCCTTTTTTTTGCAAACACAATAGATTTTTCAGAAAATAGTGTCAAAGTGGGCGTTTTGAACCGAATTTCCGCACAAAAGAAAAAAAAAAAGATAGTCAAACTGCGGTGGGAAACTGCCATGTCACGTGATCAAAAAACGTATAACTCAATAGGTAAATTTTTGATCAAAAAATGGAAAACTCAGATCGATGCCAAATCGCTTCCATAGTCAGACTTTCCAATTTTATATATTTCCATAAAAAATAAATTTGTAAATGTGTCAAAACGCCTCTGAGAGCTTATGTGCCCGCCCGTTCTGTATGTATGTACGTGCGTAACGCGATAACTCATGATAAAAATATCCGATCCACTTGAAATTTTGAATATAGGTATACTATGATAAGGCGCTTCCCTGATTAATTTTTGGAGTTCATTCGATATGTATAAGAGGGGGGGACGGGGGGTTATGCCCCTCCCCTTCATTGATATAAATGAGTTTTTCATGCAAAATTATCAGTTTTCCTTTAAAATTTAGAAATAGGGTCATTCTGATGAGGCGTTCCATGATTCGTATTAGGTGTTCATTGGATAACTACAAACATGGGGAACGGGGGTTGTAATGCCCCTCCCTTTAATTTATATAAATGGGATTTTCATGCAGAATTATCAGATTTCGTTCAAATCTCTTAATAGTTTTGGAAGTTTAATGATTAAGTATAAAAGAGGGGATAACTCCGCTTAAATTACATAAATGGGTTTTTATTAAGAATTTTCCGATTTGCTCTGAATTCTGGATATAGATTTTTATATGATAAAGCCAGTCCTTTTGTTTAGGGGGATCAGTAATTAAGTATTAAAAGGGGATATGGGGGGACTGTTTCCCCTTCTTGATTTGTTTTACGAACGGAATTAACCCTTGAAATATAAGGCAGCAATTAGTATGCGTAGCCTGTGAGCTCATTGCCATCAGTTTAACTGGGCAATATTCTTTTTATTTATTATTATACTGCAAGAGTAAAAAAAAATATCGGTAAAAATACAAAATACGGAAATTTTTACGCTCTAAAATGAGTGTAAAATTATACCAAATGTTTAGTGATAACTTAAATTAGACTTTTTAAACTAAATTCGCTTAAAAGTAAAAAAGTTTATTGTCAGCGTATTCTCCCCTCCCCCTCTTTTTTTTCCTCCGATAAAAATCCTTTTGTAAATGATAGTCGAAAGATATTCAGACACCGCGGAGATTCCGAAAAACATATTTTTAGAATATATATGTATATATTTGCCTTTCATCTGTTTGTGTGTCTGTCTGTCCGCATATCTGTCTCTCCGTCTGTGTGCCTTTAAAGATTCTATCTTCCAAAAAAAAAAAAAAAAAAAAAAAAAGATAGAGACTTGAAATTTGATGTGTACTTAGTATGTAATAAAGGAAAGAAGCCTATTTAATATCCGGAACTATTTTTTCGGACCTTGAAATATTCGCTCTGGTGAAAGATATATAAAAATTTTCGGAATCTTTTATTTTAAGGAGTAAATGTAAAAAAAAAAAAAATAATAATAAAATAAAAATTAACATAAATTTTACATAAAGAATGGTATTGATCAGATAATTAGTTGACGAAATATTTATAATAATATTTTCCCCACTCTTCGATTTTTCATGACCCTGTATTTAATTCAAATTTAAATTTAAATATATATTTTACATTCGACGCAGTAAATTGTTAATTAATATGATTATTATTTTTGGAATTATAGGGATATTTTTTTTACGCAATTCAGTATTACTTGATTAAGCCGTCGACGAAAAAACTATCGTCAAATCATAAGATTAAATACCAATATAGGCTTATCGTAAATGTCACATTCAGTTGGCATTGAACACGTTACACGTATACGTCAGCAAGTGACTTTAAATTCCAGGTTTTTTTTTTTTTTTTTTTTTTCATTTTTAGGTTTTTGTTTATCTGACGAAACCCTATTCGTGTCTGTCCTCTGTCTGTCTGTGACAGAGTCCGTACACAAAAACTATATATGCCAGAGAGTTCGAATTTTGTGTACTTATGCTGAATAACTCTTGTCATACAACAAATCATAAAATTTTGAAAAAGACTGTTATTTTAATTTAAATATTATTTTTTAAATCCATCAGTTCATTTTGTTGTTTTTTTTCTCTTCTAATTGTTGCCACGCAAGTTTAAATAGTCATAAAAATTATTTCATTTTTTACACTTTTAAAAGAAATGAAGTAATTCTATTGTCACAATTACAAAATTAATATTATAAACTACAAAAAAAAAAGTTTCAAAAATAAATTAAGATACAGCTTTTAAACAATGTGCATTTAAAAGTACATTTCCCCCCCTATACGATGGTGCAAAAATTAAAAATGTGTGATTTTTACAAATTAAAAATAATTTAAATTAAATTAAATATTTTTAAATTTTCAATAGCCTAAATTTCAAAATTGAAATTTCATTTTTTCTAATTGTTGCACGTAAGTTTAAATAAAATTATTATGTATGTAACCTAAATTAATGGATTAAATAGATCACGTAAAAACGTGCTTATTTGTTTTTATTTCATCATATTAAATCATATTTATCATCTATTTAAAACACGCGAGGTGAAATATTTTTTATATTCATTAAATTATTATTCATTCAAATTAAGAGCCGCCTCTGGTAACCAGTTTGGTCTCCCTTAAACTTATGCTAAGCTTTGCAAAATTTTATTTTTATGCGTACCTTCACTAAATCTGCAGATTTCGATAGAGAAATCAAAAAATCTATGCGATCAAGGCAACATTTAGGGGAAGATTCTGTTAATATTCTGTTCTGGTTGGCGCGATTGGCGAAGAAATCCCAAAATAGCTCCGAAAAACAGTTTTTCACTTGTTAATTTAATGAAAAAATGGGTTTTTAAGGAGATATTAAACGAAATCCTCTGTGCGATCTCCGATCATACTTACCCACTTGTTATTAATTTTTTACTAATTTATTTGTTTTTTCGTTATTTAAAATAAAAATTACGCCAATTGTGTAATTTTGCGAGTAGTTTGGTGATTTATATAATTTGTCGAAATAGGTCGATGGGATAATCCTGGAGTGTATGCAATTCCGTAATCCAGCATTACAATGTATTAAAAATATTTAAATATACGTTTAATTTTTATTTTAAATTTGCAATGCATTTTGTAAATAGTTCACCCATGTTTATATTTCTGTTTTATATTATGCATATCCATAAAGGGTTCAAATTGTTTATTTTCCGATTTATTTTTAAATTTATTTTTGCCCTCAAATGCATCAAACTGGCAAATTGTCTTATTTAGAAAGTACACAAGGTGCATTGATTATCGAGTTTTCGATAAATGCAGAAAATATTGCAAAAAATGCAATCGAATTTGGCTTCTTGAACCAATTTTTTTCGAAGTGAAGGATCTGAGAATAAAAAAAAGGGTCATATTGAGAAAGTAATTGTTCATAAATCAAATTCTAATGAACTGAGCGCAAAATGACATCACACGGCACCTTATACATCTCTTCAAAAATCACCTCAGCAAGTTTCATGTTTCTACTTTTAAAAATGAGTTTGTAATTGTATCAGAAAATTTTGAGCTGTTGAAGGTGGAAAAGCATTTTTTCGAATACACCCTTAACGATTACGTTTTTTATTACACTGCAAAAGAAAAAAAAAATTACCAAAATAAAATACTCTCAAATAATAGTATAAATTTTTAAAAATTACCAAAATGTTGGCAAAAATGAAAAATTAGCTTATTTTTTCTCACCATTATCTGTGAAGAATATTCTTCGTTTTTATATTCACTATTTTCTGGCACATTTACAAAACCAGCGGAGAAAAAAAATCTATGAAAAACGAAAATAAAATACTAATTTTTACACTCGAAAAATAGTATTCATTTAAAAAATTTACCAGAATCTTGGCTAAAGTGAAAAATTAACTTATTTTTCCCACTATTATCTGTGAAGAATATTCTTCATTTTCATATTCACTACTTACTGACACATTTATGAAACCAGCGGAGAAAAAAAAATCTATGAAAAACCAAAATAAAATACTAATATTTACTCTTGAAAAATAGTATCCAATTTTAAAAATTACCAAAATCTCGGAAAAAATGGAAAATTAACTCATTTTTTCTCACTATTATCTGTGAAGAATATTATTCGTTTTCATATTCATTACTCTCTGACACATTTGCGAAATCAGCGGCGAAAAAATTTTTTTTATGAAAAAGTGACAATCAATGGATTTTTTTCTATTTGTATCTCTTTTATTCAATCATAAGATTTTTTATTGGAATATAAACATTTTCACCACTTTCCAGCACAGTTAAAAAGTATTTGTGAATTCTGTCCGTCAGTCCATGTTCTAACTTGCGTAAATATAGTCAGATTCTCATGAAATTAATGTTCATTATTGGGGTTTACTATGAAATATTCAATGTTGGAAATGAAGCGTATATCGTTTACGGGTGATTTACAGGGACACTAAAAATAATTCCGTTACATTATGGCTTATGAGGAAATATCGTTTGCCATGCATTTTAATGATTTACATTAATTTAAAGATATCAAAATTTATACAAATATCTCCGAAGTGTACTACAAGGCGCTTACTTTAGACTCTTGTGCGCATATAATTTATAATTCATTTATAAAAACGCGCTAAAATATTTGGCTACAATACTGACTATGGAAAAAAAAAAAAAAAAAAAAAAAAAAAAAAAAAAAAACGACGATTTTACGGTGATTGGACTGGGAATCGGGACGCCAGCACAATCTCCGTTTTTAAACAGAAAAACTTCCGTAAATTCCAGGATTTTTTTTTTTTCTGGCATTTCGATTAGCAGTATAATCTCCGTAATTCTTTTAAATGGTGTGCGTTTTTAGTTGGGGTTAAAAAATTAACCATTTTTCGGATATTACTTAGTTTGCATAAATCGTATAGATACAAGGCTACACAAAAGGTCTCTAATTTTATGCTTTTTGATGAAAAATGCTGAACAGAAAATTTTAAATGTGCTATATGTTTTAAGGTTGTTCTCAATTTCTCTGCTGAACAAGCGCAAAATGTTTTGACGCATTTAAAAATTCATTTTTTAACGGAAATATATAAAATTGGAAAGCCTGACTATAGAAGCGATTTAAAAACGAACTAAGTTTTCCTTTTTTTTTTTTTTTTTTTTTTTTTTTTTTTAAATCAATAAATTACTTATTGAGTTATAAGCTTTTTTGATCACATGGCAAGGCATTTTCCACCTCAGTTGACTGGTTATTCTTCTCTCGCGGAGAAATTTGATTCAAAATACCCACTTTGACACTATTTTCTGAAAAATCTATTATGTTTGCAAAAAAAAAAAAAAAAAAAAAAAAAAAAAACGGTTAAATGAATGCGATTAGAATGTTTTTGAATAACACCTGCTAGTTTCATAAATTTCCGAACAAAAATGAATTAAAACTTATGTCATAAAGTTGCAGTTTTTGATTTAAGAACACCCTTAAAGCACCGGATTCGGGTGAGAAAGTTTTTAATTGCAGAACTTCTATTATTAAATGAGCCGAAATTTTTTATTAAACTATAGTAGTAACAAAAATGCAATCTTGCCAGCCACAAGGTTCTATTGTTCGTTTAGGATTTTTTAAAAAACTTTTTAGAATGACTAAAACCGGTTGATTCAAGAGATCAAATTCATTTAGTATTTTTGTAAATTCATAGCGATCAAAATAGCTACTGGAATTTGATCTGAATTTTACTTTTGTACTATTAATTTAATTTTGCTTTGATACATTAATGAAGGCAATTTGCAACATGGATTTGAGTAACAGACTGCTTTAATGCAAGTTACGTAAAATAAATTTTCGTCCACTGCCAGAATCTTTCATCGAGCAATTATGTCAGAGACAATGATTTAAATCAATAACAAATAACGTGAATCATGCAAAGATGGTCTTAATATCAGATGAAAATTTTCCAAGCGGATGAAAAAAGTTCGAGCAAGGATTCGAACCAGTGATGTATTAACTGAAGTCGCCGATGCTCTTCCAACTGAGTCATTCCGGACGAAAACTGAAAGACTAACTAACCCAAATAATCCCAACGATCACGCAACCTGGTCTGATACTTTAGATCAACTCAACAGAATTAATCGAAGCTTAATATAAGGAACTGCAGAAAACGATGCATACGAAATTATGTTAGAATAATTTACAACGCGATTAATCAATCGGTAAATGAATTATACCAGGATGTAAATTTTCCAAACGGGTGAAAAAGTTCGAGCCAGGATTCGAACAAGGGATGCATTGGCAGAAGCTGCCTATGCTCTTCCAACTGAGCCATCCTAATATTAACCTTCGATTTATTCTGTTGAGCTGATCCAAAGTATCAGACCAGATTGTGTGATCATTGAGGTCATTTAGGTGAATTAGTTCTCCAGTTTTCGTCTGGGATTGTTCAGTTGGAAGAGCATTGGCGGCTTCAGCCAATACATCCCTGGTTCGAATCCTTGCTCGAACTTTTTTCACCCGCATGGAAAATTCACACTTGATATCATCCATTTACCGATTGATTAATCGTGTTATAAATTACTCTAAGATGGTCATCAATTTTAGCAATCCAAGATGTATACTAATAACTTAAAAAGAAAGAAAAAAAAAAGGGGGGGGGGGAGAGTGAAAGATAGATAAAACTTTAGTCCTAATGTATAAGAAAAATACTGTTTTAACTTGTATAAAGTTTTTTGCGATGAGGAGGTTCATTTTGACATAAGCAGACGTCTGCACCTAAAAATTGAATGTAATTTTTAAAAGTTCAAAAATAATACCTTGATTCTATTTCATATATCAGCTCCACATGCCAAAAACTTTGGAAATAAAAATCAACATGCATTTTGAAGAACATAAACTAGTGAATAATGAGCCAATCAATGTTAAGAAAATGTCCTGTGAGAAATTTACAATATATCATTCTAAATCCCCCTGCTTTGAAATCAGCGTAGGAAACCAATAATGTAAAATCAATTCTACTCGAAAATTTTGTTGCGTTCAGAAATATGCCGCAAAACTTGAAAAGATTAGGTCGGTCATATGATAACCAATTATCGTAGCTGACACTAAAGCGGTTCTTTCAATATGTAGAGCGGAGAAATCTTTAGTCCATTCAGCAGAAGACCAACCGAAGATTCTCAAACTTTGAACGGAAACTTTTTCATCTATGAAGTCACGGATCTCCCTTTCATTCTATGAACATTGTTAGTAGTGTGTTCTAAATGGCTAAGTGAAATAGCCATTTTTATCTGAGAATATGCTAGATGATATATGGGAATGCTAGAGCATTAGATAGATTTTGAATGGAATTGTGCTTCCAGTTCGGTTGACGGTTCGAATCTTGCGTCCAAGGTATATTTTTATTTTATTTTATTGTTTGAAATATTTTTATTTCAAACGATCTGAAGATTAATTTTATAGACACTTCCAGACGAGAAAAGGAAAATCGGCGCTATGCAGTCCACACTAGTAGCGAGCAAACACTGCAAACACATGTAACACTTTTGCAACACAAACTGATCATAAGAGTCAATACTTCTAACTAAAATCGTTTTCGACTGCATTGTGAATGTGTTGCGAATGCTTTGTTCGAAATAAAAAGATTGTACAAAAAGTATTGTTAAAAATTACAAGAGCAGGAAATGTGTTTTCAAAACATTCATTTTTAAAATTGTGTAATTTTAAAGGCACGATGTAGAAAATATTTTCTAAGTGTTTCGTATGTGTTGCTTGATAGTGTTCTAAATTGTGTGGTGTTTACAATGTGTTGTTAATTAGGGACAAAGTGTTGGGCAGCACAACCTTTTTTAAGAATCTATTTTTATTAATACTATTTACAACACTATTTCAACTCAATTAACAACACTATTTTTGGAACACATATTTAAAATACAATACTTTGCAACATATTTAGAAGACATTTATAGAGAGCAATGCCTTTGCTACATATTAAGAACACAATCACAACACACAATCTTGTATAAATCTTTACAAGAAGAAAGTGTTGGATTTGTGAAAATATCAGTTTTCGATGGATTTACACATTTTAGGAGTCAGAGAACCCGGAAAACATGTTTTTACAAAATGTCTGCCTGTGAGTCTGTCTGTCTGCTTGTGACAAAAATTTTGTGGGCGCTCTATCTCGAGAACTAATCTACAGAATTTCACAAAACTTTAGATTCTGTTAGACCTTGATATAAACTAGATCTGATTAATGTTTAGTGTATATCGCTCAATAGGTGGCCCTGTTATGCTGCATTACTCACAATTTTCACAATAATCATATTTCAAGAACTAGTGCATGGATTTTTATAGAACTTTAGATTTAGTTAGTATATGATATAATATGAGGCTGCTTACATTTTAAAGCAAATCACTCAACAGGTGGCGTTGTCATGGTACATTATTCGTGATTATTGTAATAGTTCTATCTCAAGAACTAACGCACGGAATTTCACAAAACTTCAGATTCTGTGAGACCTTGCTATAAATTAGATCTGATTAATTTTTGTTGTATATAGCTCAATAGGTGGCGCTTATATGCTGCGTTATTTACAATTTTCTCAAAAGCCATATTTCAAGAATTAGAGCATGGATTTTCATAAAACTTTATATTTACTTAATACTTGATACAACATGGTGCTGATTACGTTTTCGTGCAAATCGCTCACAGGTGTTGCTGGCATGGTACATTATTCGTGATTATCGCAATAGATGATTATCTCGAGAACTAATGCGCGAAATTTTCTAAAATTTCAGATTCATTTAGTCCTTGATATAGATTAATGTTGTTTAGTTTTTTGTGTAAAATGCTGAGCATTTTTCACGATTTCGCAATAAATGTATCTCAAGAACTAATTAATGGATTTTCATCAACCTCCAGATTCACTTAAATACCTGATCCTGAGACAAAATTGACCCTGATTAGTTTTTGGCGTACATCATCCAACATGTGGCGCTGTTATGCAGATTTTTTCCCCCACAGTTTTTATAGAATATTTCCATTTTGACCGATGAGAATGTTCCATAATATGGTGAAGTAATCGTTTTCTATATAAGTGATGGAATGACGATGCAGCAAAAGTTTCAAATTTTTAACAGTGTAGTTGTTTTTGAGTTGAAAAAATGCATGTGTACGGCACCCCAAAAATATTTCGTCACAACAGGATTGTACAAAGTTATAAACATGAAACTTTAGTTCAAATATAACTTTATTCTGCGATCTTTAGAATTAGAGTTATGATTTATTTTAATGAACTTTATCAGATAATAAATTTTCCCATCAAGCTTGAAAAAATAAGAATTTACTTGTATTGCTACAATAGAAAAATTTAAGTAGATTAATTTTAAATTTAATAGATTACATTAGCTTACTATATATACTTTTTATAATTATTTATAAAGCATAAAAATTTTAGCATGATTCCTAAATTATTCTTCTGTATAACAATAGGTAGATAAAACCCTTATAGAGTAAGAAAGTTAAGGAAAAACAGTGTTAGTTAACTTCACATAAAACTTTCATAGAAGTTTTATTATCTAAATGTAAAAGTATTTCTAACAGTATTATTCGGCCGAAGCTGAAAATTCGGCAGATATGCCAGATGGGCCGATTATTCGGCATTTGCATCTTTAGTACACTGTAGAAAAAAAAAAAAAAAACGGACATTTTACGAAGATTGCACTAGCAATCGGAACGCCAATACAATACACTGGTTTTTAACGAAAACATTCCCATAAATTTCAGAACATTTTTCGTTTTTTCCCGGAAATAAAAACCGGACAATTTTCTAGAGTTTACGGATATTTTTCCGTTAAAAAACAGTGAATTGTACTGGCATTTTGATTGCCAAAACAATCTCCGTAAAATCACCCTCCCACCCCTTTTTTTCTTTACTTTAGTGTATGTTGAAGTTACGGAGCATTCAGAAATTTTCCGATTCAAGGTGATTGTAAATCGTGTTTTTTTTTTCTTTCTTTTTTTTTTTTCCAATTTACTATTGGCTCTGTAATTGCCCTCGTGACTAATCTTCACTGAAATATATCAGGTCAAACATGTCTTTACATTCCCGAAGTTGACATACTGTTCGATTAAACATCTAGAATGCAAAATGCCCCATCATTTTGTTCAATTTATAAGCATGAGTACAGGTTTCTCTGTACGAGTATTTAAATTTGACATAATCTAAAGATTGTTGAATTAAAGTACATTAGTTCATGTTTCGCGAAAGAACTGTCTTGAAATATTTTCTTATTGGATTAAAAAAGAAAGTATTCACAACATGTAAATCTTATTATTAGTTATCGGGAAACACCTGTAATTTAACATTTTCACAATGTGAAGATGTTAAGTTACGCTATATTCAGATATTCTTTGACTCATAATTTAAATAAATAAATATCATGCTATGATGAATTCTCCTTATTATTATTATAGAAATGCTAAATCAAAAACTGGCTCAACAAATCGATTTTTTTTTTTTTTTTTTTTTTTTTTTTTTTTTTTTTTTTTTTTTTTTAATGTTGGTAATTATTATTCTTCAAAATAGTTTTGCCGTTATAATTTGTACGATTTTAATCAGAAAAATATTACAAATAGAATGAGCTGACAAAATAAAACATAATTCTTGTACAATAAATGAAAGAGAATTATCCCGTAATATCAGAGATTCGTACACATATGTAGACAAATGTGTAAAGAGGTTAAATTGTGGTATAACTTCTTACTATACATTATGTGTACGCTGTAAAAAAAAAAAAAAAAAAAAAAAAAAAAAAAAAAAATCTGTAAGGTTACTAAGATTTTTCTAGTAAAATTGTATTCCAAGAACTTTTCATGTAACAGTAACAGCAAAATATCCTGTAGCTTTCCTCGCTTACATGAAATTTTGCTGTTATCGTTATATGAAAAGTTCTTGGAATACAAATTTACTAGAAAAATCTTAGTAATTTTACAGTGTAATAAAGAAATATCAAATGTTGCTAACTTTTGATATTGTTATTGCTGTTATTATTTATTATTATTATTATTGTGACCGTTTTTTACGGAAGAAACATTGTATCCACAATATTCAAGATAATGAAAAAGTAAACATCGTAATCTCGCACGTATGAGGATGTGCTTGTATACAATACAAATTATAAAGGCCACGTCAGAATGCTGTATATAATGGTGCGGCAAAAGACGTTTATTGAATTTTAATAAAGTTTTAAGGTGTATAAAAAAATTTCACATCGAATTTATTTATTGATTTGACATCAATTGGTATTTATGATTATGCAAAGCATATATATATATATATATATATAAATTATAAACGTCATTTAAAAAAAAAAAATTTCTTTTAAATTTTCAAAAGCCGCTGAATTTCTTCCGTGAATTACGGCATTATTATTAGTAGTAGTATTGTTAGAAAACTGTACTGTAAAAAAAAAAAAAAAAAAAAAAAAAAAAAAAAAAAAAAAAACTGTAATTTTACAGACGTAATGTTGCCGAAATCTGTATGCATACTAACATTTTATTTGCACATTGCACAAGAGAAAAAGGTAAATCTACAGAACTAATTTTTGTAAAGCTACAGAAATCTGCCACTTTACAAACGAATTTACTAAATTTACAATTACTTTACTAACATTTTATCTGTAACCTGGGCGGCCTTTACATAAGAGATTTTAAGAATCTCAGTTTCCTAAGAAATATATAAGTTTTTTGATTTTCAGTGCAAATATATGTCTGTTACAGAAATTTTTGCTGTTGCCGTTACATAAATAGTTCTGAGAATCCCAGTTTCCTAGAAAACTTTTAGTAACTTTACAGAATTTATTTTACAGTGTGGCAGAATATCATCTTATTTGAGTAAAATATAGCCAGATATATATTTTTTTAATTCATCTTCATTTAAAAAACTGTTCACAATGTTGTTTTTATTGTATTCTTTCTATAATGAACGAAAGAGTAAAATAAAATTTTATTTGAATGTTAAGAAGGAGGCCACAAAATATTATATCTTGAATTCAATCAGAATCAAAGTATCCTAAGCAGAATTATCGGATGAAATAAGTAATAATAATAATAATGAAAAGTTGGTAGAGTAAAGATTTCATTTAGCTTGCGAAAATTGAGGTTTAAAATTTAGTAATGTGTCAAAAAATTAGGTTTTGCTCCGGCTTAATATTCTTAAAATTGTGTCTCCAATAGGTGAAAACTAGATGATGTCGAATTTTTAGTAGTGTGATATTTTTAAATAATTGGATTAATAAAATCCGATTAGATAGCTATCAAATTATTTGCAATAACCGATTCTATTTTATCAAACTTAATACATAAATATATATATATATATATATATATATATTCATTCATTGTTATACATATCATTCTTCCGGAAGAAAAATGGAAAAGAAAAAGAATTAATTTGTATGCTGAGAATAATTCTTCATAAACGTTCTGAATTAAATAAAATAAAAAAATAATAATAAAAATAAAATAAATAGCCGAAACGAAAGAACGAATAAAAAGTAAAGCCGGCACGATAGCAAAGAATTAAAAGGCGAGCCGAAAGCGCGAGTTCTGATTCAGGGGGTAAAAATCAAACTCCGACAAACAACAGGAAGTTATACAGAGCGGCCGGCTTGGCTTCTGATATCACGGCACCCAGACATGGGATATATATATTACTTTTGATAGCCCCATGCCCCACGTGATGACTGCTGTCCAATGAGAACATTCGGAGGGCGCCCCTGAATCCAATGTTGGTGCGCGACTAGACCTTCTGCCATATTTAGATAGCAAGCGTTTCTCAGCGAGGAACTCGGTATCTTTGCCCGAGGCGCTCACTTACAGAATCGATGTGGGGAGCAGGAGGTTGGTTTTAGATGAGAGCAGTTCTCTATACTTGTTGAGCGGACGCGCTGGGTACCAGTAAACATTCGAAGTCAGCGAGCGTGTTCCGTGAGGACGTGTCGCCTTGAAGCTTCCGAAACGGGAACTTACTTATTAAACAATTTGCCGGTTACCAACAACGTGTCTGGCAGTCTAACCTGGTCATCATCCGACGCTAACGACCGGCAGATTCTGGCACCCGATTGATTTATAATCCAAAAACACTAACAATCGGCTGTTTACCAATAATGTGCTTGCTAATCTAAATCTGGACATCATTCGGAAATAAGCCACATGGTCACACATAAAATTTGAGAGTAATTATCAAATTTCAGCAACTTCCTATTTTCCCCTGATGAAAATTATCTAGTCATTTCATAAAACTGCTTTGTTCTACTTCACTACACAGGACATCAGTCTCTGAATCAGTGCAATATTGAAATAAAAAATTTTTTTGAAGCTATTTTAATCGCAACTGAACATTTTATATATTTTTATGAAGTATTTCATGTTCTAAGATGGGTGCTTCTTTGCCTTTCTCCAGGCCGATCCTTCGACTATGATGAATGGTAGTTTATACGAGGAGACTTCAAACAGCCGCTCAAGTGTGGAAGTGGTACAGCCTGCGGTCAGCAGCGGGCCATTGCATATACCTGCCAAACGTATTTCCAGCCTGGCGGTCACTCCTGCTTACGGGCACCCCGAATGTGGGGTGGATGGTGCTGGAGGTGTTATTCGGCACCCCCATCAGACTCAACCCTGGGGCACGTCCCCGTATGAGAACCATCCAGCTTTCGAAGGCCACCAGTACAACCACCAGACTGCTATGACTCCTGGTTACTACTATAACGACCGTGATAGGAAGCCCCCTATTAAATTCTGGAATAATTATGACTTGCCATCTGCAGGTCCCAGTACCGTTGCCACTACTGACACTTGCCAGACTTTTCAGCCCCAGTCGTGGTGTAACTATGCCCCATACTCAGGGCGTCATATGGAAGCCCACCATCATACGACATCACAGTCTGTAGCATATCTATCTGACGATAGAACCAGAGCTCCTATTGATGGCTTTACTCATTCCGACGGTTATACGCTGAGGACTTTTGCACCAGTCGAAACGCATCCGCAACCAACATATGTACCAGCCGGTACAGGTAAGTTTTGAAAATTGTCTTATTTTAAAATATTTTCCATTCAATATTTTCTTATAAGTTGCTGCAGTCTTTACGCTGATAATTAACTCATTACAAAATATCGTAGAGTTTTATTTTACATTATTTTTAATAAGGGTGAGAACAAATACTACAAAATTGCACTGCCTAGTACATAATGTGCTATTTAATAGTTTTATATTTTATACATTAAAATCTACTTGCAAACACTCAAAAAAGGAGAATTATATTTCATAAGAAATATTAAGTAATTTCTTTAAAAAATTATTGAACATATTAAATTAATAATAGTGTAAATATTATTGTTAATTCACATTTTAAACGTAATTTATACTGAAAGATGCTTTCAATTTAATCCACTGAATTAACTCATTATTATTATCATTATTATTTTATAATAACCTAGTAAAATCAAGAATTTATGTGAATTCATTATATTATGTGCATTATCTCACTGAAGAGAGAAAATTCGATTGCAGTTATGTTTTAAGTAAAATTTTCTTTTTATGAGACATGATAAATGTGCATGTGCACTCAAAATAATAATTAAAAAAATACTTTTATTTTATTTTAAAGTTATAGCAAAATTAGAATCTTTTTCAAAAATTTTTTAAGTTTATGTGAATTATGTTTCTTTTTTCTTTCCTTTCATCTCTTTTCTTCTTCTTCTTTTTTTTTTTAATATTATTAACAGTAAAGTAATCAGACATATATGTTGATAATTTAAGTAGCTTTTGAAGTAAAATATAATGATAATGTTTATTTAAACAGAAAATAATTATATAAGTAACGATTAACAATCTTTAAAATACTTTATATATTATTAATATTTTGCATTGTATTTAATTTGGCTTGAATTTCAATTTATTTCTCAGAAAATGAAACAAACAATTTCAATTTTTTATAAAATATTTTTCTAAAAAAACTTTTGATTAACGAAAACATTTTGAAATCAATAGCAAACATTTCTTTCCTTTAAAACATAATAAAATGGCACATTAAATATTATAATATTAGTTATTCCTATCAGTGTATTTTTGTAACTACAATTACTCTATAACTCTTTATTCATCAGGAGTGTGCAAGGCTGTGTTATGAAAAAATATCTCATTTGAAATTAATCAATAATAATAATAATAATAACAAAAGTAAAATTATCTATTGCTAAGAGCTCTGAGATATAATATTCAATTAATTAAATAAAGCTGTTTCATTATTTCTACTTATAATTTTTACTTGTATAAAATAGCAGAGAACATTTTAGAAATTTTGCTCTGTACCGTACTTTTTTAATGTAAAATATTAATATATATCTCTCTCAATATTATCGAGGATTTAAGCAGAATAAAATAAATAAATAAAATCCATATTGTAAAACTGTGTAAAAATTCCGATTTCAAATGACAAAAATTTGATGTCTTTTATAGCTTTTTTTCTTTTCTTTTCTTTTCTTTTCTTTTTTTTTTTTTTTTTGGTTGTTGTTTGTTATTTATTGAAATTATCATGTTAAATTTATTTTCGGAAAGTTTGCCTACACAATTTATTTATTTATTTTATATTATCACTCTTAAAAATATTTAATGAATTCTACATAAAAAATTTACATATTAAAATAAAATTATATTGAAAAAATTGAATTCTATCACGAAAATATTTGATATATTTTTTGAAATTAAAATCGATTATTATCTATTATGATATCTTTATATACATAAGTGCCGTCATAATGAATAATTATCATCATAGATTAGGTTACTATAACCGTTTATTTTTCTTAGCTTAGTAAAAATATTTTTTTCTTCTTTTACAATAAAATACGGAGCTACAGCTATTATTTTGAAAACCTACACTAAATCTTTTTTATTAGTCGTTCCCCTCACTCATAAACAGCCATTTTATCACGTGGCATAAACGCTAACTTCCGGTATCAATTAATTTTTAAAGCATCTTTAAGTCATCTGTATTGAAAGGAACGGAGTAAAAGTCATACCTAATTATAGGTGAATAGCACTTATCTAGCTGCATATATTAATTACAACTCATATGTTTTTAAGGAAATTTGTATCGTTGTAAAAAGAAAAGTTATTGAGAGACAGTGTTTGCTTGAAATGTTTACGAGGTCAGCTTGTTTATAAATTATATATATTTTGTTATTTGGATTTTAATAAATTTCATAGAGAAAAAGAATGATGATATCTTACAGTAATATAAATGTAAAATGTACTATTGTTATCTAGTAATTCTATTGAAAAATCATATAATGTTTAGAGTTACTAATTATTTTGAAATATAATTTAGCTAATATTATTTTATTTTATTTTTTATGATGACCACTCAAAAGCAGGTATGATGTACGAATTATTTATATTTTTATGTATGTGAGAGGGGGGGGGGTGTTTAAAAAATAATAAAATGCTGCAGAAAATTATAAATAAGGTAAAGACAATTTTTTTTTCCATATAACCTTTTCATTCTTTGCTTTAAAATCTTTTTTTTTAGGAAAAATATTTTCATAATATAAAATTTATGAATAGATCCATTTCTTAAAAAAATAATTATGTAATCAGGAACTTTCAGTCAACTTTTCTGTAAACGTAAATATTTATTTTCTATTAAAATAATAATAATAATAATAATAATAATAATCTAGTTTTTAATAATTATTGGGAATTAAAATAAACGTTTTTATAATTTGACAATACATAAAAAAATATCCATTTTAATTTATATTTAACGATTTTATTTTCAAAATTAGATTTAAATTATTGCAAAATAAACATTAGAATTCACATAAAAATCAGTAGAAAAAAAAAAAAATCTATATGCAGCTGCATTAATTTAATGTATAAGATAAAATTTGAAAAAAGTATAATATATCATTCTGGCACCCATATTTTAATAAGAATTATTTCATTCTTTTTATTTGTAGTTACTTTATATATATTCTGAAAAAAAAAAAAAAAAAAAAAAAATGCAGAAAATTAGCTGTGAGGGGTTATAGTTTATTTAAAGGATCAAAATTACAATATTCATTTATTTTTAACTTTATGGAAACTCCTTAGCTTATGTTTCTGAAAGTGGAACTTTTTTCTCTTTACAAACTGAATTATTGTATATCCTGGCATAATTTCTAGTAATTTTGAATTTCTCTTATAGGTAAAAGAACTTTTAAAAATAAGAAATGAGAGGAGATTTAAAAAAACTATCTTAAATACACATATCTGATTAATTTATTTCACAATAGTTTATCATTTTGTATATTGTATATATTTTACAGCTTTCTAATACAATAAATAGTTTAAAATAGATTTTTGGGAATAATTTTAAATTTATTTTACAATAATCTAAACAAATGCTCGCAAAGATCCAAATAAAGCATGTGTGTGTATGTGTGTGTGTGTGGGGGGGGGGGGGTCGTAAACGATATTTTAATGCTCCAGTGATATGAAATAAAGAACATAAAAGATTTTCGACATAAACTTTATTTATACAAAATTCTTCTTGCTGAATTTATAATCTAAAATTATATATTTCATTAAATTTTATTTTACATATGTAAAAAAAAAAAAAAAAAAAAAAAAAAAAAAAAAAAGCAAAAAACGTTATCTTTAAAATTATTAAAAAAAACCTTTTAATGGCAATTACAGAAATATCAACAACGATAATGATTTTCTATCAAATTATTACAAAAAATCAACGCTACACAATTTACGGGATGTATTTCAGAATGCCAATAAATGTCAGTATTGCCAATGAATGTCATTTGTGCCTTGTAAAGATGGAAAAAAAAGGGGGGGGGAAGAGATTAAAATAGTTTAAAAAGAATTAAAAAATATCTTAATTTCAATTTCTTTCACACGTAGAGTATACGAGCACAGAACCCGTTGATGCACGGTTGAAATCTTAAGTGATCTATTTCACGGTGGCTTAACATTTTGTACATTGTAAAGATTTTATAGCTTCCTAATAGTGTAAGCGAAGGACAGTAAAGGTCCAAATGGGGGGCTTGTAAAAGAGATTTTATGACTGCAAGCGCAGGAGGAGAGAATCAACACATCATCTATAATAGTTGTATACCTCGAAAGCTAACACGAGGTACAACAGAGGGAACAGAATACATAGTAAAACTCGATTTTTTTTCATAATTTATAGATTTTTTGTTATAATAAGATTCTAAGTTTATTAATTCATAAATAATTAAATTAACTCATATTTATTAATTCATAAATAATAATTATTAGTTCATATATAATTAAATTTATGAATATTCATAAATATTCGTAAATTATTAAAGTCATTATTATTAGTTAATATTGTTAAAAAACGCAAAAAAGACTAAAAAACCCACACAAATATTAATTCATAAAATTTTAAGACATTCAGTAATAAAAATGTATTTACTCACAGATACCAGGTTTTATGACTGATAAATTGTATAATAAAATTCTATACAAATCAGTATTGTTAAAAAACACAAAAGTATTCTAATACTTTCTTACTTTGTGGATTTAAATCTATATTATTCTTCTTTTTCGTATAGCTTTAGTCTAACTTCATAAATTAGTTGAGTAGAGAAAAAATATTTTTTAAATCCATGAATTTGTACGAATGCTGTTTAGAGATTCGTGACATTAATTATTAAAATTCTTGTCACTAATGTTTCTAAATTCTGTAGATTTGAAGAGGTTTTATTAAAATAATAAAAATGCTCTTATTAAAAAAAAAAAAAAAAAAAAAAAAAAAAAAAAAAAAAAAAGATTTTTTTTTTTTTTTAATTTGAATTTATTAATCCGTTATTGTAAAAAAAATATCCAAAGGATTTTTTATTTATTTGATTATATTAAGCCTTCACTGCATTTTGTATTATATAATGATATATTCACTAAATCAGAGTTCCCCAAAGTATTGTATGCGTACAAGATCCGGTCGATACCGGTAAAATGGAGTGGAGTTACATATAGCCCCGCAGTTTTCTCAGTACATTTCAAATAGAAATTTTTCAGGAAATATTTTTCCTTTGCTATGGAAATCTAAGCTAACATTACTACCAATTCAACACTTGTAATGATTTCGTTTGGGAATATGATACAGTAAGAATACACCTTGGACTGATTAATCCTCCTGGCCCTTCGTACATGCTTTTTTGGGCTCCTTTGAGTACTTTATTATCAGTCGTATTTTAAAATTTGCGACTTCTTTGAGAGTTTGTTGCCGCGAATTCCCTGTTCTAAATCGGTGTTTGTTAGCATTACCTTCGAAACTTGATGATCAATGGCGGATCCAAGGAGGCGGATCACCCCCCCCCTCCCCCATCTAAAGAAATATGAAGAATATTTTTGAAAGAAGTTTTAAAAGTGGAATAAGAATTAAATTCTTTCAAATTAACCCCTTGCTCAACTATGAGAATCCTTCTGACTTTATAAAGCTATCCTCAAATCCAAAGTATGTAATTATTCAAAGATCCATGAAGTCGTTTTTATCTCAGATGCAAGACGTTTGAAAATGCACTTATTCAGAACAAATATACTCGATTAGCGTTTTCTATTTCCCGAAAAATTAATGAATTGTTCGGGAAATATCCGTAAAATGTGGGGTTTTTAATTGAATTTCAAGTCGCGACAGCCAATTGTTCCCTTAAGACAGCAATTTTTGTAGCTGACAAGTTCTAAAAATTGGCTAAAAATGCTTAATATCTAAACAATTCTTTGTCCTTATAAGAAATTGGAATTTCTCCAATTTCTGTCTATCCGGATAAAATGTTTAAATTTGATATTTTTATGAATATTAAAGCAATTTTTTTTTTTTTTTTTTTTTTTTTTTTTTTGTATTTCTAATGAAAATGACTTCTCAAAAGTATCAGAAAACTACCATTTTGGATAAAGAAATAGCCTTCAATGTTAAAATTCGTTATTAAGAAATGTGACCCCCCCCCCCCGCATTTAGAGTCATGACCACCACTCCCCTCAAAAAAACAGAGCCATACTCCCCCCCCCCCCCTCCTCTAAGTGGAGGTCTGGATCCGCCCTTGCTGATCGGTACAGCAAAAGTATAAATTTCGCTTTCGTTGCACACCAATCTAAAACTTTGGGAACCCTTGCACTATATGCTATTGCTCCATGTGACAATAATTTGTACTATGTGATCCTTATGGCCATATTAAACTATAAGACATACGACATCATTAATCTACTTGATGACATTTTTACGCTAAATATGGAAGTGTGAGTCACGCACCAATGATATGATTTATTTATTTATTTTAAATAAATTCTCAACATTAGGAAATAAACTATTAGTGCATAAATACATGGTTTTTTATTATTTAGAGGGGATCTGTAATCATATCCGTCATCCATTTAAAATGGACATCTACCAGTGGCTACCTCTATTTCCAATCAAAACTTTTCATTTTAATTTACTTTATAATTGTTGAGGCCTTTGGAACATATTACGAAGATTATTGTTTGGAAATACTGGTATACAAAAAAGTAACCCTTGGGCACTCTGGGTTACAAACGATGTTGCTTGAAAATTTGAAGTATGATTTTGAAAATATTTTTTTCTTTAAAGAATCTCTCAGATAAAGAATCTTCTTATTAAGGTAGAAAAAAATTGTGCAATGGCAGTTGAAGACTAAATATATTTCTTAAGGCTGTTCTCAACTGCTTTGTTTAACAAGCGCAAAACGTTTTGACACATTTACAAATTCATCTTTTAATGGAAAAATATATATTTGGTAGGCCTGATTATGGAAGCGCTTTCGAATCGAACTCAATGTTCTGTTTTATGATAATTAAATTACCTACCAAGTTATGAGCTATTTTGATCACGTGATCGCGCAATTTTCTCTCTTTCGTTGACTTTTTTTTTTTTTTGGCTTTTGTCGTAAAATGCATTCAAAACGTCAATTTTAATAGTTTATTCTGCAATATCTATAAGGTTTGAAAAAAAGAAAAAAAATGAGCGCGATTTTTGATTTAAGAACACTTTTACTTGCAGAATAGAAAAATAGTTATGATTTTAATATTGATTTTTTATACTAGAAAACGCATGCGCCTGCACAAGGAAAACCCGAGAATTTCCGATGCGAAAATAGCATGAAAGAAAAAAAAAAAAAAAAAAAAAAAAAAAAAGAAAAAAGAAAAAGGAAAGAAACAACGAAAGTGTTACTTGCCTTACAAATTGCCATCTTGTTTATTATTTTTCTTCTCGGCTCACCTGAAAAGCTTTACCTGCTGCTAAAGGGAAAGAAGTAACGCGATGGTCGATGCCTGCTCAGATTACGTTTTTATTGCCCTCATCTCGCCGGAGACTGCCGGGTTATCTGATAAAAGTGCGCCGGCCACGTGGTTCTCTAAAGTCTCACAATTTAACGAAAACATGAAACTTTTAGAGAAAAAGTGAGCGGAAAAAGATATTCTGAAAGACGCTGAGTCTCACGCATCACTGTCATTTTGAATCCTGTTTTGCAAATCAGACTTTTGCTTACATAAACTTTTAAAACCAGCTATATAAAACAAGAATGCATGTAATATCATTACACACACAATAAGTATTGAAATCTTATATTAAAACATTAGTTACTTTTTCACTTTGATATCCACACTATTACTATTAGCAATAAAAGATAAGGATGGATTACATTAAAACGTGCCTAATTGGCTTTTTCTTTTTTTAACATCGACTGCTTTGAACGAATGACATTTTATCATTTTGCTTTTTAAACCTTTTTTAAAGATTGTAATTATAGTATACATTTTTTAATTTTAATCTTATCCTAAATGCTTTTAACATTTAATCATAATTATACTCACTCTTATGCAGTTTAGAATAAAATAAACTTCTTCTCTTGTAAGGCTTCCAAAGTTTTAATAATGCAGTTACTTAGCAGACAGGGCTTAAAATTGGACTTAAGTAAAAAATCCCAAAAATGCTTAAACTAATCAACTATAAACCTTGTGAGCTAATACTAAATTTTCTATCAACTAACAGCAAATCTTGGATAAAAGGACAATATTAATGAATTAAAAAAATCCCTGTCGGCTTGGCCTATAGGCGGAGGTAGATTTCGAAGAGTTTTCATTTGAACAACAAAAAATAAAATATTATTAATGATAAACCCAGTTTAACTATTTTATTTGACCGCTTTAAAAAAAAAATTATTTCCTTTTTCTGTAAGAACTGATTTTATCAAAATCATCTTAAACAAAATTCGGCTCAAATGCCCATTTTGAAAACATATTTTGAAATATATTCTGACTTTATTAAAAAATCGACCAATACGCACGTTACATAATTCCTAAATAACAAAAAAATGGTCAATTAAATGCGTTTGAGAGCGAAATTGAATTTAAAAATGAGTCATAAAATAACCAATTTGTTATTTGAATACATCCACCATTCTTTATTTAAGATCGCTTTGGGAAATTTTGTGCGAAGTGCCCACTTTGTTAGCATTTTTAAATACATATTTAGCCTTTATCAAAAAAACTGACAAACAGGGCCCATTACACAGTTCGTAAATAACAAATAACTGTCAATCGAATGCGTTTGAGAGCAAAATTGAATTTAAAAATGAGTCATAAAATAACCAATTTGTTATTTGAATACATCCTTAATTCTTTTATCATGATCACTTTGGGATATATATTTTTTTTTTTTTTTTTTGCAAAGTGCCCAAATTGCCAGCTTTAAAAAAAATATTTTTAGCCTTTATCAAAAAAATAGATGAATACGCACATTATATAATTTCTAAATAACAAAAAACTGTCAATTAAATGAGCTTGAGAGCAAAATTGGATTTAAAAAGGTGTCATAAAATAACCAATTTGTTATTTGAATACATCCTCAATTCTTAATCATGATCGCTTTGGGAAATTTTGTGTGAAGTGCCCATTTTGGTAGCCTTTTTTTAAAATAGATTCTGCCTTTATCAAAAAATTGGCCAATCCGTCCCACTATATAGTTCCTAAATAAGAGGACCTGTAAATTGGATGTGTTTGAGAACAAAAATGGATTTAAAAATGACTCAGAAAAAACGCAATTTGTTATACTTCCTCAATTTTTCAATCACTATTACTTCGGGAAATTCTGTTCAAAATACTCTTTTTGGCAACTTTTTTTGAAATATATTCTGCCTTTATCAAAACACTGGTTTATACTTCATATTATATACTTCCTAAATAAGAGAATCTGCCATTTGGATGCGTTTAAAATAAAAAATGAATTTAAAAATGAGTCAGAATATAAGCAGTTTGGATTTGAGGTTTTTTCTCCAACTCCTATTTTTGTTTAATTTATTTTTGCTTAGAAGAATTGGTCCTATGAAAAACTTGTTCATATAAAAGTTGTAGACATTATTGAGAATATGTAAAATAAATTTAATTATATTTGATTGCTTAAGAATGGAGTAAGTTATGGATTTTTTTCTTTTTCCTCCCCCCTTTTCCTTTTCGTTTTTTATTTTTTTCATCGGTAAAAATTGGTCCTATCATAAACTTGTAAATACAAAAGTTTTAGATAATGTTATGTACATTTATAAAAATTATAGTTGGATTTGATATCTTGAAAATTGACGAAGTTATGATTTTTTTCTCCCAAAAAACCCTGTTTTTTTCGCCCCTTGAGCCCATTTTTAACTTTACCAAAAATCTGTCATGCATAAACTTTTAGCCCATTTTTGAGAAGTAATATAAACTTTAAACTGATTTGATATTCTTTTATTTAAGAAGTTATTGCGTTTTTTCGGTTTTCACAAAACCCTCCAAATTTCCAACCCTTTGGTCCGATTTTGCCCATTAACGAACTTAACCGAGATTTTATGCTCCTTGATTTTATGTAAAAGTTTGAAGAAGATCTGAGCATAAATTATAGAAGTTATCGTGTCCAGAAGAAAGTGATATATACCGATATATATATATATATATATATATATATATATATATATATAAGACCATTAATAGTAAACAATATTAACCATTTGAAATTAATCATATATATATATATATATATATATATATTATATATATATATTATTGATGGTAGTTTTGGGGTCTAGGAGTCATGATCGGTGTAGATCTGCAAAAATTTTTCAGAAATTCCAACATGGGAGAGAATGCAATAGGTAGCATTTCATACGAAATCTACCTAAAATGCCACAAATTCAGTATTAGAAAAATCCTGCATAAATATTTTGGAAAGAATCTGGAGTTTTAAATAAATATGTACACAGAAAAAAAAAAAAAAATTGAAAAATTCACTAGGCCAAATTTTGTCATTTTAAGAATCACCTTATTGCTTTCGTAGCACAACATACCTTGGTTCTAAATAAGTTCTAATCATAAATTGTATGATTTTATACATTAAAAAAAAACTTTACTCATATTGCAACATATTTGCACTTCATAGTAAAAAATTAAAAAATATCAAAAGTGATTGAAAAGTTAGATTTTATTATTGGTATTTTATCATTTCCTTTCGATTTTAATTTTCCCTCTTTCTGGATGTGAGGGAAAAGAAAAAAATACTAAGATAAAATAAAATGCTTACGGCTACAATATATCCATAATGAAATAAGATTTTTTTTTTTTTTTTTTTTTTTTTATCTAAATTACTTTTTAAAATAACATAATTTGCTGAAATTTGAACAATACCTATTTATTATTTTATACTATAATTGAATTATAGTTAATTTTCTATTCCATATTTTATTAATTTTTTCCTCCTATATTCCCTCCACTTATATATTTTTTTCTCTGACCCCCCCCCCCTCCCCTCTTTCCCAGCATAATAGAAAATAAAACTAACTGCAAAATTGTCTCATTGCTAGAAGCTGTTCATAATAAAATCACATTTGAATTTTTATTTTAGATATCACTATTTTCTAGTTTAAATTAGCTTATGTTAAAAATTTGCCAAATACAGTTTAATATTGTATTACTGAATGAAACTGATCAGCCTAAATATAAACATGATCATAAAATACGCAAATGCAAATGACAATACATTCTCTCAGTATAAATATATACGTAAAAATGCTCGTAGAATGTATAATATAAAAACAATATTTTCCTGAAAATATTCCTATTAATAATTCTCATTCTCAGCATTTTTTCTTTACTTTGCTATTTAAATATTTCTTTTTTTCATCGTTTGATGGCGCTACAATACTGTCTATCGACATGTCGAGTACATAATTTTGAAAAGGGGGGGGGATGTCAAAATAGGGATTGACTCACAGGGGTGACGTCACCAGATGTTAGGGGAAAGGTCCCTCCGACGCCATCTTAAATAACAACCCCCCCCCCCCCCTAGCAATTTTCTCTGTAGCTTGAAAAGGGCTTCCGTTCTGAGCTACTGAATATGACTGTCGGGACTGGCAATGGCTTAGGAGAGCAAAGGGAGCAGCTTCTAAAACTAACGACAGCGAGAAGGTTAAATAATAAAGAAAAAGACATCACAAAAGGAGCAAAACCATCCATGAAACTATCTGAGTGAGTTAAATTTTGTAGGGTGAGAAATGAGATTTCGAGGATCACATAAACAAAATATAAGGAGGCAAATAGGGTAATTTGCAGAGGAGAAAAAAAAACTGTTTTAAATGGTTTATAAAGGGAGAAAAATAACCTCTATAAGTGTATTTCTTTGCTCGGAAATTTCAGGTATAAGTCAAGAAGAAACCTTTAATTCACATGATAGATTTTTTTGTACTAAGCTTTTTGTGTAAGACTATTGTAATTAACATTCACCTATTATAATAGTCTTGCGACATTCGCGATTTTAACGACAGTAAGAAGATTAAATAATAAAGAAAAAGACATCACAAAAGGAGCAAAACCATCCATGAAACTATCTGAGTGAGTTAAATTTTGTAGGGTGAGAAATGAGATTTCGAGGATCACATAAACAAAATATAAGGAGGCAAATAGGGTAATTTGCAGAGGAGGAAAAAAAAAAAAAAAACTGTTTTAAATGGTTTATAAAGGGAGAAAAATAACCTCTATAAGCGTATTTCTTTGCTCGAAAATTTCAGGTATAAGTCAAGAAGAACCTTTATTTCACATGACAGATTTTTTTTTGTACTAAGCTTTTTGTGTAAGACTATTGTAATTAACATTCACCTATTATAATAGTCTTGCGACATTCGCGATTTTAACGACAGTAAGAAGATTAAATAATAAAGAAAAAGACATCACAAAAGGAGCAAAACCATCCATGAAACTATCTGAGTGAGTTAAATTTTGTAGGGTGAGAAATGAGATTTCGAGGATCACATAAACAAAATATAAGGAGGCAAATAGGGTAATTTGCAGAGGAGAAAAAAAAAAAAAAAAAAAAAAAAAAAAAAAACTGTTTTAAATGGTTTATAAAGAGAGAAAAATAACCGGGAAAAGAGCATTTCTTTTCTTGAAAAATTCAGGTATAAGTCAAGAAGGTTAACCTTTAAGGGTGTATTTCGATTCAAAATTGCTTATTTTCAGATTTATTTTTAAATTAATTTTTGTTCTCAAATGCATCAAACTGGCAAATTGTCTTATTTCGAAAATACATAAGGTGGCGTAATTATCGAGTTTTTGATAAATGCAGAAAATATTGCAAAAAATGCAATCAAAGTTGGCCTTTTTGAACCAATTTTTCAGAAGCGGGAGATCTGGGAACGAAAAAAAAGGATCATAGTGAGAAAGTAATTGTTCATAAATCCAATTCTAATGAATTGAGCGCAAAATGACATCACACGTCACCTTATACATCTCTTCAAAAATCACCCCAGCAAGTTTCATGTTTCTAGTTTTAAAAATGAGTTTGAAATTGTATCAGAAAATTTTGAGCTGTTTAAGGTGGAAAAGCATTTCGAATACATCTTAACTGATGTGACAGATTTTTTTATACTAAACTTTCTGTGCAAGACTATTATAATTAGCATTCATCTATTATAATAGTCTTACATACATTACGCACATCTTAAAGACATTCGCGATCTTAACTACATAAGAGGATTAAATAATAATAAAAAAAGAAATCACAAAGCATCAAAACCATCTATGAAACTATCTGAGTGAGTTAAATTTTGTAGGGTGAGAAATGAGATTTCGAGGATCACATAAACAAAATATACGGAGGCAAATAGAGTAATTTGCAGTGGAGGGGAAAAAACTGTTTTAAATGGTTTATAAAGGGAGAAAAATAACCTCTATAAGCGCATTTCCTTTTCTCCAAAATTTCAGGTATAATTCAAGAAGGTTAAATGTTGAGAAAAGCTAGAAATAACTAAATTGTTCATAAAACTTTAAAAAAAAAGTTTTGGTTTGAAAAAATAGAAACATCACATTTCTACACAATCAATCAGAAAGGAAGTATCAAGGATCACATAAACAAAATATAAGAAAGCAATTTGGAAAAATAGTCAAAAATATTATTTTCGATAGTTTATAAGAAATGAGGGAGAAGGGGGGGGGGGGGGCTAACCGTAACCATATTTCTTTCTTGAAAATTTGTGGCATAAGTCAGAAAAGTTGATTGGCAAGACAAATGAGGAAAAGTGTAAGAGATAAAGTATCGAGGATGACGTTAACAAAATAAAAGAACGGAAATAAGAAAATTGTTAAGAAATAAGTTTTTTGCTTGTTTATTTTATTTTATTATTATTTTATAATATTTTATTTTATTTGGAGGAGGGAAGAATTTTTCTTTCTCAAAAATTTGAGGCACACATCACTAGCGTTGAATTATAAGATAAATGAGAGAAAAATTCAATGAAAGCAAAACTGTTCATTGAATTACCTGAGCGAGTTAAATTGATTGGGAGAGAAATGAGATATCAAAGATAACATTGGTGAAATATAAAAAGGGAAATGGGAGAATGGTAAAGAATGAAGCAATTTTTGCTTGTTTATGTGTGTGTGTGTGAGGGGGGGGGGATCCTATAAATCAATATCTCGTAAATTTATAGAAAAAACAATTGAGAAAACAGTTTAAGGAAAATAAGTTAAGTAACAATTTTATATCGGTAAGTTAAGTTTCACAAAATCTAAAAATATGATATTAATAGTCACACATAAAAAAACATTACATTACAAACAGGGTAATTGTACATCACCCAAAAATGATTTGGTAATTTAAAAGGCAGAAAATATAATTTTTAAGCTAATTTACTTTCACAAATATTTGAAATACAAATCATAAAAGTTGAACAAAATAATTTAAAAAAATAAAAAATAAATAAAAAAAAATAAATAAATTGTCTGGGTTAACATTTGACTAATGTAACCGATCTCAAAAATCACTGCTTTTTTCGATTTTCATAGTTTAACTTGTAATTTAATTTTCAATTTAACTATAAAGACTACTGGAATTTTGTTACATTTGGAATTTTAGTACTATCACTAGAGACTTTTAAATAGGTGAATGTTAATTATAATAGTATTGTATAAAAAATTTAGTACAAAAGCACCATTTTATGGATTGATCATGCCTTTTATTCATCTTTCGATTTTGCGGCCCACAGACCGCTTCACACTAGTTATGCTGCAATTTCTGCCACATCAGTTAAAGCTATAATTTAATAAGGCAAAAAATAATAAATGAAATTGCGTAAATAAAACGTAAAGATGCAAGTAGGACAATTGAAGAGGAAAAAAAATATTGATAATGGGTTATTGATAAAAAGAGAAAGTAATAAATAAATTTCGTTTCTCGGAAATTTGAAGGGAAAAAAAAGTAGAAGAGAAAGAAAAATAAGGCGCGAAAAATAAATAAATAAATAAATACGAAAAATAAATAAAAAATGAATAAAATAAAATAAGATAAAAAATGAAGGAGTACAATCCTATTCGTGAAACTATTTGTGTAAGTTAAATTTTGCAGAATGAGAAATGAGATTTCGAGGATCACACAAACAAAATACAAGGATGTAAATAGAGTAATTGTAGAGGGAAAAAAAACTATTTTAGATTGTTTATAAAGGGAGAAAAATAACTTATATAAGTGCATTTCTTTTCTCGAAAATTTCAGATACAAGCCACGAAAGTCATATCACATATCAATTAAGGGGAGGGCATGAGCCCCCCCCATTCCCCCTCTAATACATATCGAATGAACTCCAAAAACTAATCAGGGAAGCGCCTTGTCAGGATATACCTATATAAAAAATTTCAAGTGGATCGGATATTTTCATCATGAGTTATCGCGTTACGCACGAACGAACATACATACAGAACGGGCGGGCACATAAGCTCTCAGGCTATGATAGCCTCTGAGCTAAAAAATCAATGAGAACAAAACTTTCCCTTGAACTATCTGAATGAGTTATATTTGTTAGAAGGAGGCGGGGGGCAAGATATTGAGGATAACGTTAACAAATTACAAGAAGGGAAATAAGAGTATTGTTAAGAATGAAGTATGTTTTGTTTGTATATTTTATTATTATTTTATTTTTATTATTTTGGAAAGGAAGAAGGGGTGTCTAAACACATTTTTCTCTTGAAAAATTGACATACAAGTCACAAATGTTGAATTATAAGAAAATGAATGAAAAAAAATGAACGAGGGCCAAAAAGTTCATTGAATATTTTGAATGAGTTAAATTCACTGGGGGGGGGGGGGGGGTTGAGATATCCAAGATAATATTAATAAAATAAAAAAAAGAAAAGAGGGAAAATGTTAACAAAGGAGTAATTTTTGCATGTTTACGTGTGTGTGTATGGAGAAGATGTGTAATCCTTTAAATCCTTTTTTTAAATATCGAATATTTGTGGAAAAATACAAATGAGAAAAAAGTTTAAGGAGAACTAATTCAGCTATCTTTCTTATTTGAGTAAGTTAAGTTTGGTAAGATATGAAATGTGATGTTAAAGATCACATAAACAGAATATAAAGACATGAATGGGATAATTGAATAGTATCGAAAAAGGATTTGTATATTTGTAAGGGTATAAAATATAATTTTTAAACATACATTTACTATTTTAACAAGCATTTAAGACACACACACACAAAAGATTTAAAAAAAAAAAAAAAAAAAAAAAAAAAAAAAAAAAAAAGAAGACAAATTGAATAAAGAAAAGGAAAAACAACGAATCTACCCATGAAACTTTCAGTTAAATTTGGGGGTGTATTTCGATTCAAACTGCCTATTTTCCGATTTATTTTTGAACTCATTATTGTTCTCAAATACACCAAACTTTCAAAATCTCTCATTTGGAAAGTACACAAGGTGTTGTAATCGTCGATTCTCTTATAAATGCAGAAAATATTGCAAAAAAAGCAATCAAAAACGGCATTTCGAACCGATTTTTCCTAAGCGGGAGATCTGAGAACTAAAAAAGGGGTCATACTGAGAAGATAATTGTTGATAAATCAAATTCTAATGAATTGAGCGTAAAAAGACATCACACGGCACCTCATACGTCCCTTCAAGAATCCTCTCAGCAAATTTCATGTTTCTACGTTTAAAAATGTGTCTGAAATTGTATAGGAAAATTTCGAGCTGTTGAAGATGGAAAAGCGTTTTTTCGAATACACCCTTAATAAAGTATAAAATGAAATATAGGTTCTCGTAAACAAGATATAAGGAGTAAAATAGGATTGGAAGAGGGAAGATAATGTTGGTGGGTTAATAGTGAAGAGAAAGTAATAAACGAATTTCGTTTCTCAGAAATTTGAATTAAAAAAATGTTAAATGGGAAGAGAAATGAGAGATTAAAGGAAAGTTGAAAGAGAGCAATATCCTCTATGAAATTGCTTGAGTAAGTTAAATTTTAAATTCTGAGAAAGGAAATATTGAGGTCCAAACAAAATATTAGCAGACAAATACAGTAATTGTCGAGCATATATATATTCCTGATGGCTTATTAATAAAAAAAAAATAAATAAAAAAGTAAGCTAATCTATAAATGGATTTCGTTTTTTGAAATTTTGAGAGATAAGACAAAAAAGTGGAAAGAGAAGATAAGTAAGAAAAGAAGAATAGTATCATATACATAAGGTTAATTGTGTGAATTTAGGGTGCATTCGAAAAAACGCTTTTCCGCCTTCTACAGCTCGAAATTTTCTGATACAATTTCAACCGCATTTTTATAAGTAGAAACATGAAACTGGCTGAGGGGATTTTTGAAGAGACATATAAGGTGCTGTGTGATGTCATCTTACACTCAGTTCATTAGTATAGGATTTATAAACGATTAACTTCTCAGCAGGACCCTTATTTTTGTACCCAAATCTCCCGCTTCGGAAAAATCGGTTCAAAATGCCGTTTTTGATTGATTTTTTTCAATATTTTCTGCATTTATCAAAGAATTGACAATCACGACACCTTATGCACTTTCTAAATAAGACAATTTGCCAGTTGGATGCATTGGAGATCAAAAATAAATTTAAAAATAAATCGGAAAATAAAGCAGTTTGAATCGAAATACACCTTTAAAGATTGAAGGTGAGAAATGATGTATCGAGGATCACATAACGAAATATTAGAAGGCTAATAGACTTATCTACAGAGTAAAAAAACATTTGATGGTTTGTGGGATGGATGAAGTGAGTTAACGTTAGTGAAAAACGTTTTTGTCACGTGATCAAAATCGCTTATAACTCAATAGGTAGTTTATTCATAAAAAAAGGAAAAACACAGTTCGATTCCAAAACGCTTCCATAATCAGGCCTTCCAATTTTTTGTCAAAAAGTTTCGCGTTTGTTGAGCAGAGCAGTTGAAACCAGCCTTAATCATGTAATCTTAAAATAATTTCAGCGTTATAAATTATATCAAATACAGGCAAATGGATAGTATTCTCGTGACGGCACAGTTTGAATCACGTGGTTAAAAATTTGCGGCTGCTAGCGTGTTTGTTCCGTTATTGCGCCATTTGATGTAGCATAAATACAGGTAAATGCATGTGTAAAATGCTGCAGATTTTTTTTTTTTTTTTTTTTTTTTTTTTTTTTTTTTTTTTGTACAAATTACTTTCAATTTATGCTTATATATGTTCTAATTAAAAACCATAAATATTTATTAATTAAAATTAAATTTTTTTATTTTATAAATAAAATGAAAAACGTGCATGCAATTGCTTTTAAATAGTGAAAATAATTCATGTATAACTCATACCTGCACTGTAAAAAAAATCTGTAACCTTAGTAATCTAAATTAACCGAAATCTCTTATGCTTACTAAAATTTTATTTGTACACTGTACAAGAAAATGATGTCAATCTACAAAACTTGTAAGCAAAACTAAAACCATCTGTAACTTTACAAAAGAATTTACTAAAATTTTGGTAACTTTACTAAAATTTTATCTATAATGCTCGTTATCGTCACTTAAAAAGTTCTTGGAATACGATTTCCCAAAAAAATTCGTAGTAACCTTAAAATTTGTTTGATTCAAAGTGCAAATCTGTATCTGTTACATGAATTTTTATTGTTGCCGTTACATAAAAAGTTCTTGGAATACAATTCTACTAGAAAAATGTTTGCAATTCTCCCAATTTTTTTTTTACAGTGTGTCTCTGAAAAACTCTAAAAATTTTCATAAAATTAAAATACAATCATAAAATTTTAACCACACTGCTTTTCAATGGCGCAATTACGAACGTTATTCCCAAGTAGCCTCGAACAAACGGGAGATCGGGGTCCATTACAAACAGAAGTGAAGCTTAAATCATATCATTTTTCTCAATAATTAGCAAAAGTATTAATGTATTCAATGGCGCAATTACGAACGTTATTCCCTAGTAGCCTCGAACAAACGGGAGATCGGGGTCCATTACAAACAGAAGTGAAGCTTAAATCATATCATTTTTCTCAATAATTAGCAAAAGTATTAATGTATTCAATGGCGCAATTACGAACGTTATTCCCAAGTAGCCTCGAACAAACGGGAGATCGGGGTCCATTACAAACAGAAGTGAAGCTTAAATCATATCATTTTTCTCAATAATTAGCAAAAGTATTAATGTATTTTTTCTTTTAATTTTCTAGTGGCAGAAACGGTGGTAACGAATCCTCTGGAATGGACTGGCAACGTGACTGTCCGAAAGAAACGCAAGCCCTACTCAAAATTTCAAACGCTGGAGTTGGAGAAAGAGTTCCTCTTCAACGCTTATGTATCCAAGCAAAAACGATGGGAATTGGCCAGGAATCTAAACCTGACTGAACGACAGGTAAAAATATGGTTCCAAAACAGAAGAATGAAGAGCAAGAAAAACAGTCAGCGAAACGTCGAAAACAACCAAAACAACAATAACACTGTAATTAATGCCAATGGACAGACGATTACACAGTCTGTCAAGTCAGTCTAACATCGTTCCTCAATAAAGACAGTCATCAATGTTAACTCATTTGCAGGAAGCTACAACATTCCTTACGTCATGATGTTCATTCATCCATGCGTTATAAGTATTATCTCTTCATTTTATATTGGCTTCAAATCAGTAATAATAAATAGTTCGGTTGATATTGAACTCATGCAATCTATAAAAGAAGAAGCGAGGGATTTCGAGTTTCCAGGTTATCGAGGATACAATATTGCAATACATAAGTGTACCTGAAAACATTACTGTCAATGTACTAGTTTGACATTTACGGCTAGCAAATAAATCAAATAAAAAAAAAATTAAAAACCGTTTCAGATGTTTTTCATTTCACTGCAGTTCATGGGTGCCGGCAGATCGAAATTAAAGATTTTCTGCTAGGCTTTCAAATGGTCCTTATTCTAGGCCATGATTTTTAAAATGAAAAATACTAATATAAATTAATTAAACTTATTATTATTATTATTATTATTATTATTATTATTATTATTATTATTATTATTATTATTTTTATTTTTTGAAAAATTGTGCCGCTTAAGACACTTTTTATAAACATTAAAAGCAATATAGAAATTCAATAATTATGAAATATGAAAATTTCATAATTAAGTATCTAGAAAGTTTTTCAAAATGAAGAATTGAAACAATTACTTTTCAACCTCTCTCCCTTCATTCTGATAAAAATTATTTAGTATTTAATTATTAAGCTATTTAGAGTGAATAAATTTTGATTTTCTTTTTTAAAATCATAATAGATGAAGAAAAGTTAATCAATTAAATTTTAAAACATAGAGAGAGGAAATAATTCTAATGCTTATCTTTGCCAGTGCCCATACTGTGGTTCGAATTTGAGAGAAAAAAAAAAAATCCTTTATTAAAAAATCATTGAATATAATTTTAGAGCAAATAATGAGTAGTGATCACATTGCTTTGGAATTTAAAGTAGATATATAAATATATTTATCGCTAAAAATTATTACTATATTTATAAGTAAAGAATATAAAATATAATGCAAAATCTGGAATTAAAAGATACATTGGAAAACAATATTATTAATATTTAACTGAATATATTTTTGTTTCACTGAGGTATAATAGCCAAGATTTTCTCACGTGAACATTTTGAACTTGAGTAAAAATGGATTTTAAGCATGAACTTGGTCTTGCAAAATCAGGACACTAGAAAGTGTATATGGATTACAAATATTTAGATAAAGCCCAGACCAAATCTTATTGCTGTTTGCATTGTTCTTAGTTGTATTTATTGCCTTTCTTTTACAGTAGGGTATAGAAATATAAAACCTGAAAGAAAGAACTCTGTAAAATAGTCTAGACTAGATATGAAGATATGGAGACAACTCCTGAATTTTTTATGGCGTGTATACCTGCTTCAACGATGTACAGATTGTTGTTATTTGTTGCATAGAAAAACTGTTTCACTGCAGTTTTGGTCGTTTTTTGTATTTTATGTATGTTTACTTGTTTTATGTTTATTCTGATTCCACTGCAGAAGTTTGTGTACAAAGTTTCATTTCACATTTGTTGCTTCAAGCGGTATGGACATTTCTCTTTTTTTTTAAATGAGAGATATGATGCACATTATTTTATCATTTGTAAATTTTCTCAAGTTACTAAAGAAGCATCATATCTTGTACTGTAGATTTTTTGCGTATTTAAAATGGATCTTTGTTGTTTCAAGTAATTAGTTTGCGTTTATTTATTATTCAGTATAGTCGAGAAATAAATAACAATTTTTTTTTCTCAGTTTCACTTTTTATCGAAATTCTTGTTTTAACTTTTTCACATTTTATATGTCTCTTTTATTTAAATCAAGTATTTAATTATATAAAAGCAATGTAAGTTTTTGGAAGTTAAAAAAGGAAGAAAACGGAAAAAAATATTGTTTTCAAAAGCATTGTTTCGTAATATTAAACAAATCAATTGCTAAATATTTCAGGATGAGTGTCAGCTCATCAATAAACAACTTAAAGTTCATGATTGAGTGAATTCTAAATTCCAAACTGCTTTTTTTGCATTTTTTTTCTTCTGGCAACCTATTTATTTATTCTAATGAATGTCATCCAGCCCTTATGTTTGACACCGGTACTAATTCATATTCTTCATATTTATGTTATATTACAATTTATTAGCTCATTTAATCATTGTTTTTATTATTGCACATTTAATTTATATTTATAATTATTCAAGCATTGGAGCAATCTTGGTAGTTAATTAAACACTATCCAGCAGAAAGCATTGCATTTTATAAAGAAATTAAAAATGTTAAGGTATTTTCTAAAAAAAATGTTAGTGTGTGGTATTCAAGATAGTTTAAGTAAATTTGTAATTAATTAAGACCGAAATTATTTTGTCACAGTTGTCATTTTAAGCTGTCAGAATCAATATATTACTATAACTAAAAATTAAACCGTGACCATCAAACTAGTACATTTTCCACAGAATTTTTTTTAACAGAAACAGGTCGTTAAATTTAAGGGTGTTCTTAAATCAAAAAGGGCAACTTTGTGACATATGCTTTAATTTATTTTTGCTCGGAAATGCATGAAAATAGCAGGTGTTGTTATTCAGAAACTGTCTAATTGCACTCATTTTTCTGGTTTTTTTTTTTTTTTTTTTTTTTTTTTTTTTTTTTTTTTTTTTTTAACACAATAGACCTTTCATAACAAGCCTTCAAAGATGACGTTTTTGAGCACTTTTCCGGACGAAAGCAGAAAAACCGGTCGAAAAGCAGGAGGAAAACGGGTGATCATGTGATCGAAATAGCTCATAACTCGATAGGTAATTTAATTATCATAAACTGTAAAATTAAGTACAATTTGAAATCACTTCCATTGTCAGGCAATCAAATTTTATATCTTTCTGTTAAAAATTGAATTTGTAAATGTGCCAAAACGTTTTGCGCTTGTTGAGCGGAGCAGTTGAGAACACACTTAAAGTGGTTCAGAATTAGTTATAATATTTCGATATTACATTCGAAGAGGAGGGAAGGGACCCCGGAGTAGACCAATGTTAATTCCATGTTTTTTAATGATCAAGAATTTAAATTCCCGTTCCCCTTCTACTGAAACTTTACAATATTCACAAATTGCCCTCTGCCCCCGAAAAGAAATGTCTGAATCCAGAACCATACATATTGATATTTGTAATATTGGCGTGAAATATTGCCTCAAAATGGATGTATTTACATTTCGTCATTATTGGTACAGTATTAGAAAAAGCAGATTTCCATTTAATTAATTATCAATATTTCTACAATATTGGAGTTTCATTGCCATTGTTTCTGGTATATAATTTCACACATTTTTTGTGTAAATATGTTGATTCATTAAGAGCGCTTTCGATTAATGTAATATTTTATATTATTGTGTTCCAATATAAGAAATAAAATGAAATGATAGCTTTAAAACAATACTTTCTATAAAACGAAATTTATTCATAGATACTTATTTTATGCTACAAATCAGTCCATACCGGTTGATATATTTAAAAATCATAGATGTTTTATATTTATTGAAATTTAGTTACTTTTTTGAATTTTAACTTTGTTGAATTAAATTTCTTTGTTACTTTTTTACTGAATATGAAAGAATTTACATTAACTTTTGGTTTTCAAAAATATCGATTTGAAAAAAATATTTTATGTATAGTGTTTCAAGCATTTACAAATTAGAACAATTTTAAATTAAAAAAAATTTAATTTAAAATGCTTTTTAACATGTTGTTGAGTTACTCATGCATTTTCAAAAGGAATCGTGGCTGATACATAAACTTTATTAGAATACACAAGTAATTTAATTTAAGTTTTTCTATTTTAATTAAGTTTGGCAATTATTCTTAGAAAATCAAATTTTCATTTTATACAAATAACTCTTATAAATAAAAAGCAATAGTTCATGTAAGTTGATTAACAAAAAACAACTACTACAACAACAACAAAAAACAGTGTTTTTGTAAAAGATTTATCGTTTATTATTACACTGGTTTATTTAGAAAAAATAAATGAATCTATCAAAATAATATAAAATTATATTTACATATATTCCCTAGATTGTTTGTTTTCTGTTTAGTATTGCCATTCTTTGTTCTCTGTTTGTATTTACGAAAACAGTATTTTTGTAAAGTAATTATCCTTTATCATTTTAGTGTTTTATTTAGAAAAAATAAATAAAAATGTGAATATACCCAAAATTTGTAAAATTATATTCGTTACCAATCTCCAAGATTCTGCTCTCTGATTATTATTGTTACTCTTTCTTCATTTTTTTCTTTTGCGAAAACATTGTTTTTCTAATATAATTATCATTTATTATTACACTAACTTATTTAGGAAAAAAAAGTGAATGTACCAAAATAATAAAATATTATATTCGCTATATATTATCAAGATAGGCTTAGATTTGGTGAACGTGTTCAGTACAAAGCGAGAATAACAAATCATAATTAATAATAACAATAAAATACTTTATGCTTCTCAATATTAATCCATAATTTTAATTTTTAAAATTGCGTAATCAAAGTGCAAAAAGTTTTGTTAAAATAAACTGATAAAATATGGAAAATATGCGGTTTTCTACACACAGAAAATACGTGTAAAGGTTTTATTTTCGAACTTCTATAGTTTGAAATTGTTTTAAAACATCCTCTATTTTCCTTTCCGCTATTAATCTTGGCTGGCCCGGATTTTTTCGTTTCTAGAAATCATGTTACAATGGCTGTAGACAAAAATATTTTTAACAGAATTCTATTTTTAACCGTATATAGAAATAAGTCATACTAAAGATAGTATGGCATTAAACTGCGATTTAAAAAAATATATATCCTAAGATTTACAAGCATCCTTATAAAAATAAAGGAAAATCTTTCGACAATAAAAGTGTTAAACTTTTATGTTATCCAATATTTTACTATTCTGGTAGGTATAGAAAAATAATAAAAAATGTAAAATATTAATAATCAGGGTTTGTATGTTTGTTTGTTTGTATGTATGTCGGCCAATTATCTACGCTATGGGATATAGGCCCTATGGGGTGGGATGCCCTCCGTGGGGGTCTTTCTAAGGGAACCTAACCCGTATTTACGCAAGGTTCGAAGAAAACCACGGAAAACTTCGAACGGTTAGGCCGACGGTCGCGATTGGGTTCGAACCCAGCACCTACCGTCTACCAGTTTGAGGTCAGAACCTCTCGGCCACTGGTGGGGCCATTAATAATCAGGGAAACAAATTTCTATAAAATAATATCTTATTTTTACTTAATTTGAGTTTATAAATATCATCTGAAAACAATCAGCAAAGTTTAGAAATCCGTCTATACTCATTAGCAAGCTCTGAAACCATTATATATGCATATAATCTGAAAATAAATTATTTTTCGAATTTTAAGTTTTGTAAGTAGCTTGTTTAGGTATCGATATGCACAGCTGATAATGAAATTAATTTCAAATACTGATTTTGAAATTTTTATATAAATTTTTTATATGATTCAAAGTGATTTTATCTTACGATTTAAGTATAGGCAATTAATTAAAGAACATAATTTATTTTTTTATGTTTTTATATTGCAGGCAACAATTAAAACATAAATAGCGAACAGCCCATTTAGTGTTAAAACTGAAATCGGTGTAATTTTTAGGAATAAATTTTTCCTTCATTTTTAGAAATACATTTCTGTCATTATTCAATGGGTATGGAGTAATTATTACCATATCTAGAACATTAAATAGAAGAAATCAAATACTAATGTAATGATTTACATAAGTGGTGGGAATTTTGACTCATGAAATAGATATGTATGTATTTACGCTTATATAGGCAAGTTTAATTTTTGATGTGATAGAAGAATATAAATTTACAAGTTTTGAAATTTATACGAATAACACTATTAAGCCGGTTGTAAAATAAATAAGTCTGACCTTAAGCAGGCTCCTGTTCCTGCAAGCGAAGACATTCGCGAGCTAATGCTATTCCAATGGGGAGGTTAATTTCTAATAACTCGTTTGTATTTCGACATTTTTAAATAATTTTTTGCATTGTATATAGCTGAGGTCTTTCTCTAAATCGTTCCTTTTTCACTTTTTCTATTTTGGTTGCAGATATTTTTTATAAAGTTAGTTTCAATTTCAAAACCGGTTCCGGAAATGAAAGTGTCATTCTAAAAAATAACTGCAACCAAAATCAAAAAAGCAAAAAAGGAGCGATGTAGAGAGAAACCTCATCTATTCAATAGAAAAAAAAAAAAATAAAAATGTTGAAATGGAAACGAGCTATTAGAAAATAACCTCCCCATAGAATAGCATTAGCTCGCGAGTGCCTTCGCTTGTAGGGACAGGAGCTTTAATAATTAAAATTTTTCAAAAAGGTGAAAAATCTCTGGGCCAGGATTCAAGCCAGGGATATCTTGGCTTAAGCAGAAACGCTCTACCGACTGAGCCATCCCGAACGAATCGTGAGGATTAATTCACCCAGCTAACCTAATCTTTAAAGATCACAGTATCTGGTCTGGTATCTGAATCAGTTCATCTGAACAAATCGAAACCTATTTTTATTTAAACTGTGTTTAAAATTAACCTGAAATTCTCTTTCTTTCTATCTTTTATTTTTGTTGGAACTGTTGAAGATATTGATCAATCAATTGAGCCCTCGTTTTTTGAGCTATATTTATATGAACCCAATCATTTCTGGGAAAAAGAAGAAGAAGAAGAAGAAAAAAGCACCGAGTCATTATAGTACAATATAAAATATTTTGATAATGGTGTTTTAATTATTTTTTCATATAATAGAACTAATTATTTTTTGAGTTACTATTATTTTTACAGTAAAACTTTGTTGATTTAATTTTGTAACAGAAATAAAAAGTAATATACATTTCAATTTCCAAAGACAATTCATAAATATTCTGTCATTTGAAACATTGTATTTTTTTTTTTTCAATCAGCCATCAATTTCAACAAATAGAAGTTCAATCATGTAATTACTAATGTTTGATTGATTAAATATGGTAAATGGGTTTGAAATGAATATGAAATACTGTCAATAAAAAATATATAAAATTAGCATGTTTGTCACGAGTCAAAATATTCATCTGTATGAAATAACATTTTCATCATAATATAGTCACAATGTGTATTTAAAAATTGTTTCGCGCATCATATGTGAAGTCATATGTAAGTATAAATGTTATGAGTGCAAATAATGCAGAAGAATATAATAATATGATTTGAAACTGTACATTTCAAAAATTTCAATACTTGTGTGTCCTCAGCTTGTCTATTGTAAATAACATTCGAATGAGAAGTGTACGTGTTTTAGAAATAAATGTTGAAGTCATTCAAGAATAAATTGTGTTATTAGTATTTTCTTTGTGTGTGCGACTGATTGGTGTTGGATTTATTTCAGCAAGCACAAATCATAGAATAGAAAAGTATTGTATAATGATTGCGATCCCCCCCCCCTCCTGCAATAATCAATACGCCATAGTCACTGATTAAAAATTGTATATTAATAATGAACAATATTAATAAATATTCTGCCATAAAGTCGATTGTGAATACAATTCTAAAAAGCTCGAATGCGTTTATTAATAGTTATAATATTACAGAATTTTCTCCAGATGGCTTCAAGAGATGGTTTCCTTTGACTTAAAAATATTGAATTAAAAAATATTTTGCTTCTCATAAAAAGAAAAAAATATAGCACCTTCTTGCTTCACAGTCAGAAAAATTATACCCTTGCACCTAAGATGAAAAAAGTAAGCTCTTGCAGCCTTTTGTATTGAAATACTCGTTCATACTGCAAAATTTTACTCATTCTTGTGTCTTGAAAAGAGGGTTTTCACTTTTAGATGTTGAAATTAAATTAAAAAATGCCCTGACAAATCTAAAAAGTTTCCTTACAAATCTAAAAAGTGCACATATGAATGTAACAACTTCCCTTAACAAATCTAAAAAGTTCCCATACGAATCTAAAAAAAGTCTTATGAATTTAAAATGCGGCCTTTTTACACCGACAACATCATGCTTTTTTTTAAACCCAGGGAAAAGTTTGGTATTTTAGATATGAATACTACTATTCATTATTAAGAATTATTAAGAATCATATAATGTAAGTAAAAAGACAATGTATTTCATGACATTAAATGTTAAAATGAAAGTTGAAAAAATATTAAAATATATTCTGTGTGCTTCATCGAAATTTAACACAGATTAATTTCAATTATATTAAGATGGATATTTTGTATATAAAAGTAAATTTAAGACATGATAATGTTTTTATAGTACAGATCATGAAAAATATGGGAAAAATCCATGAAGAAATTTCGATTGATGACCTTCTTATTTCTATTAAGTCTAAAAGAAAAATTTAAAAAATGAAAGAATTTATGTGTTTGAAATTTGATTTAAAATTTCAAGAAATTTCAAAATTTTGATTTAAAATTAAGTTTGGGCTATAGTGAGGTATATAGCAGTATGTTCCGCATATTCCTCTGGTTTAAAAACCATGTACAGCCTCTTTTTCTCAAGCAAACTACATGAAATCCTAAAGATTGTTAATTTCGATGCTTTCGAGGAATACAGCGGATTGTATACAATTCTAAGTCACAAAATGCAAATATTGAACTTCTACTCTTCCCAGCTTTGATCTGGAGACACTTGAAAAATATTCAGTTTTCTCAAGCGGTAATATGATACTGTAGATTCAGTGAGAAGATCATTTAAACCGAGTTGTGGAACTATACTTTATTTTAACAAAAAGTGCATTAAAAGTTTGATTATACCGATTGTTGAAATTCTAGATAAATTATCTGTACACTCCAGTTCTCTCGTAGAGGTCTGCACGAACCTAAATTTGCCTCGTTCGACATAGGTAAAAAAATTGGCTCAGCCTCGTATAAAAATTAAAAATTTGGCCAGAGACTGTCTCGGACCGGTATAAAAATTGAAAATTTGATCCGAGAACAGCCCGGCCCAGCGTAAAAGCTAAAAGATCCACCTAAGACCGGCTAAGAAAAAAAAAAAAAAGTTAAAAGTTCTGTTTGACACGAGAATATTTTTACAAAATGTTGCACTTTATGTCGATTTTCTTAAAAATTTGTGTTCTACGAGGTGTTCCAACCAAAAAATATTTATTTAGATTTTTTTATATTTAAAATCTTTATTTATTCATTTTTTTTTAATAAAAGTGCCATAGGTTGCGATATATATATATATATTTATGAATCTGTATTTGTTGTATCTAAATGCTTTAGTTATCATTGTTATTATTAAATTATATTCCATGTATTGCAAACTTAAAAAAACGCTGTACATTAAAATCTTATTAGCCAAGTTGGAATGTACAAATGGCGTACGAAAGAAAATTGCGTACGAAAAAAAAAAAAAAAACGTTTAAAGACAAGCTCCCATTTTAGCAGGCGTAAGTGCATTAAATATTGTTTTCTTGCACATTAATACATTCATTTTGCACGGATCAACACATTTTTCACTTTTAGACAGGATTCCATCATAGGCAGGTTCTTTTTTACACGTTTTACTATATTTTGATTTAGCTAAATTTTGATAGGTCTAGAAATCTAATATGCTTTAAAGAGAATAAATTTTAATGTTTGATTGTAGAATAATACCGATTTAACAATGTATGCAGTTTTTGCAAAAACTTTTGTGCCAGTTCAAATTTTAATGATATTTGAATGGACCAGGTCAAGTTGAGACAATGATTTTCATATGTGTTAAGTGAAAATCGTAATTAAAAATTTTGGCACGTGAAGATTAGGAAAAAGGAAATCAGTCCCGGCTCTGTAAGGAAAAAATAAATTAGACCAGGACATGCTCAGCATGTCTCAAATCACCAGGGAAAAAAGGAAAGCCCAAGCTCGGCTCGGCCCAAGCCTTCAGGAAAAAGTATAACAGGTACCCGTCCAGCCCGGCCCGATCCAGTTAGAGTGCCGTAAATAAAAAATAGACCCGAGTCCGGCCCATGCCGATTTTAAATTCTTTCTTCTCGATCTGTATTGAGAGATCTTCAGAAATAGGAGTTTTTGGAATGGGTTGGTTCTATCGATTGTGCTGATTCTTCAGTTCTACAATTCTGTACTTTATATTTTAAAAAAGAGTTCATAAATTAAACAATAATCATAAAATCATAACTTTGAATAGAAATGTTAAATGTGAATAATCAAAAGAAGCTTTCAAAATAACATTTATTCTTGTGTTGAAATTATTGTACTGAATACGGTTAATGTTGAAATTACTATTTGCAATTAAATGATATGATTAATCTTTTTAAAATCATAAATTGTAAATAATATTTGATAAGTAAAACATAATTTAAAATGATGTGCTTATTACACCCCAGGAAAAGTTTCAATGAAAAAAAAAAAAACTTTATCTAGATAAATAGAGGCTAGATATAAATGTGAATGAGAGTTATTGCAATATTCTCATTTCAGATTTTCAGATTTACTTCAAACGATGTTTTTTGTAAACATGCAAGACTAAGACAGGCAAAAGAAACAATTAATCTATAATAAACAGCACAGATACAGACTATGCGTCTGTGCCTGCTTAAAACATGAGCTAACTGGGTCGTGGTCATTCGGCTTCTGATTTTAAGGTCCCAAACTTGGTGTGCAACTTTCATAAAACTGATATATTAAATCAATTTTGGCCTTTTACTGATTAATTATCAATATTTTGTATTTGGATTTTTTTTAAAGAATAGAATAACATTAAAAACAGAAAAAAAAATATTTATTAAAATATTCTTTTTTAACCCGTCAGTAGTCGCGTGTTGGTCTTTTCGCCGCCCGTATAACTTTTCTTCTCCTAACTTATATCACATTACAAATACAGCGGAGATCTACCATGTAGCTGGCTTTGAAGCTTTCTCAAGCACCTTAGTGAAGTAACAGGACACCTCTGTTTTTCTTTCAGGCAGATTTTTAGAAACAAAGTTAAAATTGGGAAAAAAGTCTACTTAAAAGTCACTAATGCGAGTTAATTTTTACTTTTTCCAATTACTCCAGATCTCATGAATAAAATGCATAATTTAAGAAAACTGCAAATTTATATTTTCGTTGTAATGTTATTTTCGTATATTAGGTGAAAAATATTTCTTATTTTACATATTTGGTATGCGGAGGGCTAGCGGCGAAAAGACCGAGCGCGACTAATGACGTTGTGAAAAAGTCGCGACTACTCGCGGGTTAATATTTTCATAAGATCTGCATAATATAGCATAGAAAATAAATATTTTTTTATAGGGTAAATGGCGAGATGGGAGGGGGGAGATGAATATCCAGTCCTGATCTTTCTGGCTTGATCGGGCAAAAGGTATAAAACAGCTATGGTGTGGGGGAGGGGGGGATTTCAAAGATTGTTGCAGCTATATAAAAGGTTAATGTATTCCAATGTAGAGAAATTTATTTATATAAATTGGAATTTTCTTTCTAAAAAGGTTAATGTGCTATGCAAATATCTACAAATGTAGATGGAAAGTACAATACTAGTGATTTTTTGTGGATAAAAGCCTTTCGATTTTAATTTTCAATTAGTTTTTCTTTTTCTTTTTCTTCTTTTTTTTTTGGGGGGGGGGGGGGAGGGGAGTAGTTTCAAAATTAGGAATATAAAAAAAGAAGATGTAGAAAAGCTCGATCTCTATGCACCCTCTCCTTTTTAAGAGTTTTTAGATATACAAACATAAAACCCAACTCTGAAATTAACAAATAAGAAATATTAATCATTCAAAAATAAGCTTTATCTTCATTTTTAAAATGTTAAATTGATTTTATTTTATCACAGAAGCGCCACCTTGCTGAAATGCCTTCTTAAGGTAATATTTTTAAACACAGGAAACCAATAAAAAAGAATTAAAAATTATTTTGTGAAAGATATTGCTGGCAAAGTTTCCTTGTTCATTTTTCTCTTAATGTTTCGCTCTTTTAAGTCATTTGAAAAGAAATGAATTTTTCTATGCTTTATAATATCACTGGAGATAAAGAAATCATATTTCATTAAATTTCAAAATCTCGTAAAGGGCAACGGCCCTCCCTAGTCCTCCACTGCAGGCACCCATGCAGGGATGCGTTTCAATCAAGAAAAGATTATTTATTTAAGTCAAGATTGGCTATGTAAAAAAGTCAATGTTCTATGCAAATATCAATGATCTGTACAAGAAAACTATAATGGAAATATGTTTTTTTTTCTGAGACTAAGTGACTTCCTGCTTCACAAATTTTCACATCCCAGACGTTACGCTGCATTAACTGGAACTTAAGCCTTCAAACAAACCCCAGTCTATATGTAAGGCCTATGTGTTGCAAGCAGCAGTCGCTCCCACCTGTTTTTTTCCTTGTGATGTTTATATGTATTGTGGGGGCTCTCATAAATTGCACTTGGCCTGGGCGAAAGCTGACAAAACTAATGGGCCAGGGCAGCTTGGACCTTTTCTGCCGGGCCTAATAGATAACCTCGCGACCACAGTGTTCAATGGAGAAGTCAGGATGAAAAGCAACTTCCCCGGTATCTTATTGTATGGGACTTAGTATTGCGCGGCTGGGCCTTTTCAGAGCGCGTGTCTGTGTTTAGATCAGGGGATATACTTAAATACACAGTTTTATTTTTCGATATTTTATTTAGGGCCCGAATATACTCTTGAGGGCCCTAGGCACATGGTATGCAACCATATACACCACCGTGAATATTTTATGTACTTAACTAATTTTTACGAGTATTATAGTGTAGTTAGTATGCACAGTAGTAGAACCATAGTAGTAGTAGTACTTTCCAGTATTGTCTGAGCCATATATATCTGGTAAAAGGGGCCGCGTTTGAATTATTTATTTATTTATTTATTATAATTTATAGATATACTTTGATGATTTTCATCTGCAGTGTACCTATTCATAATTATTACTTTTCAGATAAAAAGTTTTTGAAAACTTTAAAATTCTGTTTAAAAAAATTTAAATAAAAAAATTAAAAATTGGTTCATAAGTTACTTAATTTCATAAGTTAGTTTTACTTTGAAAATCAAACGTAAACAATCTAGATCACGGCCGTTGGAAAATGAACACTTTTAATTGGACGACTGCTTCAAAAAGAATTTTAATTTTTAATGTTTTAAGTTTTAAAAAGTTTTAATCACTAGAGTATGATGAAATTGAAATGGGACCACACAAGCATCGTAAACAAAAAAAAAAAAAAAAAAAAAAAAAAATGGTTTATATTTACGAATAAGAAATACATGCGGGTCGAATTCATATCCTCCTCTTTTGAAAGTGGTTTTAAAAAAATTACATGAAATTAAAATTTTGAAGACACTTTATTAAAACCATAGCATAAAAACTCTGTACAAAATTTCATACTATCATGATTTCATTTTTCAGGAAAGTATAGTTCTATTTTTTTAAACTTGACAAATTATGATAAAATCCATTCTGAGATAAAGGGACTTTTACTGGAAGCGCAGAGCTGCTAGTACAACACTAAAATTGTTACATATGCTGATATAATCATTGTAGGAATACGCGATTTGATTTATTTAATTTATTTAACTTTGTAGTATTTTAAAAGCAAGAAAAAAATTGTATTTTTGAGAAATTTGATCCACAGACCCTCTTAAATTCAATAACTATGATGCCAGAAATAAGATTAAATTATTTTTTATAGATTATAAAAATATATTTCATTTTACACATTCGTAGAAAAAATGCAAAAGAACTTAAAAAAGAAAAAAGAAAAAAAAAACAGAAAAAAAAACAGAATGTGATATGTGTGATATGTATGCATAATAGCACGAATGAGGAGTGGCATTATACTATATTCATAATTATAAGAATATGAAAATAAATATGTTTTAGGTCTGACAAATACGACTAGGCATCAATTGACACTAATTCCTCATTGGTTTAAGAGTTTTCAGAAAAAAAAAAAATCATATATATTTAAAAAAAAAATACTTTTCTGAACTGAATTTTTGTTTCCCATTATTGTGGATTCACATCTTCCAACTGTACATAACATAATACTGTAGCTATAAGCACTTCTATAGAACTCGTATAATATAAATGTACAAAGAATGAAGGTCTTCTGCAATCGTTTTAAATCTTACCAAGACTCGGGTACCCTGAGCCAATGACAAGTATGTCCAGTCCTTAATCTGTACCAATTGACCTACAATATTTTTCATGCATGCGTGATTTTCAAATTTCAAAATAATTGTGAATATCTGTAAAAAAAAAAAAAAAAAAAAAAAAAAAAAAAAAAAAAAAAAAAAAAATGTATTTTTGTAACTGTAAATTTTTTTTGTGTACATGAGCATTCATACTCGAGCATTTTCATAGTAAGCTTACAGCTAATCTTGGCTTAGAAGATCATTGTAAAACACCAAAGCTTTTAGTGTAAAAATTTCATTTTACATTATTCCTCCCCCTCCCTATTTCATAAAAAATTTATTCCATCATATTTTATAGGAAAAAATTGTAATTGTAAAATTGAAAAGTTTTCTAAGTGTAGTTTTAAATATTTTAATGTTAAAATTTTGTTTGATCTGTTACCACAACAGAATTCATTATCAATAACTTCCTTTATTGCAATTTCTTTCTTAATGTTTCTACAGCGAGGGTTTGTAGAAGAGTTTTATAAAATATTTAATTTTTATTGCTTTTCACAATATTTTAATCACTATACATTTTATAAAACAATTTATTAACTTAGGGTAAAGAGAGTGTCAACTGCGGTAATAGATTCGACACTATCTAATCTGTAATAGTATCAGTGACCTGAAATAGACCAAAATGTGAATGAGTCCCACTGTGACATAAATGCAAGTTTTGCTTTCCAAATTGCCGTCAAGATTTAATTAAAAATTAATTATTGTGACATCACCGTGAAGTCGATATGTCAGATTTTGTGAGTGACAGTCGCGTAACAGTCATAAAATGACGAATTAAATATATCACATTTTGATCACCGTTGCGATTGTGATATACTGTTAAAAATCTTGCCTTAGTTTGAACCAAATTTTGGTGCTCAATAGCTGCCACTGTAAGATGGTGAAATTTTGAACCAATATTTAGAGCTCTTGTTGAAGCATTAGTTCCGATAATTGGAACGAAATTGAAATAGGAAGTTCCAAATGTTGCTACGAAATTTCCCCATCTTATGGTGACGGCTACTGAGCACCAAAATTTGGTTCAAAATAGAGCAACATTTTAGGTAGATTTTGTATGAAATACTACCTATTGTGGTCGCTCCCATGTTGGAATTTCTGAAAATTTTTTGCAGATCTGTACCGATCACGACCCCCCCCCCCCCGATCCCAAAAATACCATTAGTAAAAAAGTTTATCTATCTATTTATCTATCTATAGATATATATATATACCACTTTTTATGGACACGATAACTTCTTTAATTCTGCTCAGACCTCTTCCAAGCTGATACATAAAATCTCGGTTGAGTTCGTTAATGGGCAAAATTGGACCAAGGGGGTAGAAATAAAGAGGGTTTTTGTGAAAACCGAAAAAACCCCATAACTTCTTTAATAAAATAGCTATCGAATCAATTTAAAGTTTATATTACTTCTAAAATATAGGCCAAAAGTTTCTACATAACAGATTTTTGATAAAATTAAAAATGGGCTCAAGGGGAGCAAAAAATAGGGTTGTCGGGAGTTAAAAATTTATAACTTTGTCAGATCTCAAGATATCATATCCAACTAATTTTTTTTTTTTTTTTTTTTTTTTATAAATGCTCTTAATATTATCTAAAACTTTTGTGCTGACAAGTTTTTGATAGGAACAACTCTTATTGAAAAAAAATTAAAAACGAAAATAAAAAAAGGGGGGGGGGTGGAATAAGAAAAAAAAATCCATAACTTCGTCATTTCTTAAGATATCAAATCCAATTAAATTTATCGTACATCTTCTCAATAATATCTACAACTTTTATATTGACAAGTTTCTCATAGGACCAATTCTTATATCAAAAATATATTAAACAATGATAGGAGTTGTATTAAAAAAAATCTCAATTCCAAACTGCTTATATTCTCACTCATTTTGCTCTTAAACTCATCCAATTGGCAGGTTCTCTTATATAGGAACTATATAATGTGGCATATTAGTCAGTTTTGTGATAAAGGCAGAATATATTTCAAAAAATGCCGTCAAAAGGGCATAGTGAACAGAGTTTCCTGAAGCGATCGTGATTAAAAAATTGAAGAAGTATTCAAATAACAAACCGCTTTTTTTCTAACTCATTTTTAAATCCATGTTTGCTCTCAAACGTTTTCTATTCACAGTTTCCCTTATTTAGGAATTGTATAATGTGCCTTATTGTCCAAGTTTTTGATAAAAACAGAATATATTTAAAAAAAAAATCTGTGAAAATGGGCAATTTGAACAAAATTTCCCTATTCGATCAAGATTGAAGAATTGAGAAAAAAAAAAAAAAAAATAATAATAATTGCTTTTTTATGACTCATTTATAAATTCAGTTTTACTCTCAAATGCATTCATCTAACAATTTATCTTATTTAGGAACTATATAATGTGCCTTATTGGTCAATTTGTCTTTAAAATCAGAATATATTTCAAAAAATGTCGTCAAAGTGGATATATGTGACGAAGATCGCTTAAGATGATTCCGGTTAAGATGATTCTGATAAAAGCATCTCTTTCAGAAAAATGAAATTAAAAGTTCTTCAAAAGCGGGCAACTGAAGTTTTTAAACAGGGTTTATCTCTAATCATATTTTATTTTTTGTTGTTGAAATCAGCATTTAACGAAATCTACCTCCGCCTATAGGCCAAGCCGACAGGGATTTTTAACAGTGTAGTTGTGATCTGTCTTGTAGATCATAGTGAGGTCACATAGATTGTATTCTCAGTTTATGCGTTCTGTTCCAAAAGGGTTTGACATACGTTTTTTACTTTTTACCTGTTGGATATTACGAAGGCAATGGAATATACAATGGAGACAATGGAAATTGCAAACGTGTTCAAAATATGGTTAAGAATTAAGATTGTATTGAATAAATAGTCCTGCCGCCATTTTTCAAAAAATTGTACTTTTTAATTTTTTATGCGGTCTCTGGGTATTATAAATCATATTTGTAAAACTTTTCTCTATTCTCTTGCAAGGAAAATAGCAAAAATTCCATTATTCTACGACCAAAACTGCCGAAATGCGATATTTTTGCATACTATATATTATGCATACAAAATATACATGCAAAATATATTTGAATATTATGTATTATATTTGCAAAATATTGCATATTGTATAATATTATAAATTACATTTATAAAACTTTTCTCTATTCTCTCACAAGAAAAATGGTAAAAATTGAATTAATCTAACGATCAAAACTACCAAGATGCGATATTTTTGACAAGTAAAATAGTAAAAATTTCATTCTTATACAAAATCATTCTTATATCAAAGCAGTATAATATCTTGAAATCTATGAAATTTCATATCTTTCCGGCACAAAGAACGGGCAGACATCTTTTAGTGCCGTAAAGCCCCGAAGTTTCCTAAAGTATCATAAGTCGATTAATTTTGATTATAGAAGAATGGGATTTTTAATATTTTACTTGTTTGAAAATAGAGAAAAGTTAAAATATGGCTTACGAGACTCAGAAACCTCTGAAAAATTGAAAAAGTGCAACATTAAAAAAATTATTGGCATTTTTTAAATTTAAAAATTATTGGCATTGGCATTTTTACATTCCTTACATATCTTCCACAGGTAAAAAAATTACAGCAAATTTCCATTTAAAACATGTTTCATTGTTACTAAAAGAATACTCTGCTTGAATCCGTTATGTCACAAATTATGAATTCATGAAAATTCCATCTTCTAAAACATTTTTCATTAATTTTAGAATCTATATTAAAAGATTTACGCAATCATTTAAGAGGACACAGCTTTTGAAGCCACTTCTTCAATTTTGAATAATACTGTAATATATGGGGTGACACAGTGCTTAGTACTAAAAATTAAATAAAATAATAATAATAAAAAAAATCTTGTAGATCAGTCTATTTTGCTAAAGTTTAAACTTTTTAAAAATAAGGTACCTGTGCTTAATATGGACAACCTAAGGAAAATTTATTTTTTTTCACCCCCCATGTACACGTGATAGAACTCCAAAAATATATGACCATGATCCCTGGACTGTTGGCTATCATTATTAAAATTTGCGACCTTGTAACTATTCCGGTTTTATTTAAATGATAAAAACACAAAATGTTAACAAATGTCCATATAAGGAACCACCAGTCCATATTATGGACAGGTGCCTCCTTATTGACCTATTAAACAAGGTGTAGGGAAGAGCCACTCTTCTGTAGAATTTTAGAGGAGAGGGGATAAAAAAATATACAGGGTGATTCCAAATTTTTTTTACAATAAAGTAGGGGTGATAGTACACATCAAGACAAACAATATTAAATAGGAGACCAAGGGTCCAAAACCTTTTCTTAAGGAGATAGCTGCCATTAAAGTTTAGGGACCAAAATTTCAAATAAACATAAAAAACGGAAAAATCGGTCGATTGATTTGCGGTTTTTACTAAAATTATTCTTTATATCGGCATTTTCTTGAAATTAAATTATAAAGATAAATTTCAAAAAATGCCGATAGAGGGCGCTTTAGACTTTGGAGTAACGAACAACTATTTTTTGCCGGTATGTTTTGCATATCATTAAATTTTCTCGTAAGTTTACACTCAAACTTAAATTTTGAGCTCAAAATCTGTAGTTGGGAGTGGTTAAGTTACAAAAACTGAGCTGTGTTCAGAGGGTTCAAATTTTAAATGATTAAAAAAAACGGAAAAATTGGTCGATTGATTTGCGGTTTTCACTAAAACCATTCTTTATTTAGGTATTTTCGTGAAAATAAATTATAAAGATAAATTTCAAAAAGTGCCGATAGAGGGCGCTTTAGACTTTGGAGTAACGAACAACTATTTTTTGCCGAATTGTTTGCATCTCTTTAAATGATTTCGGAAGCTTAGACTTAAACTTAAATTTTGAGCTCAAAATCTGAATAGTAGGGAGTGGTTAAGTAGCACAAACTGAACTGTGTTCAAGGAGGAGGGGGAGGTTCAAATTTAAAGTAATTATAGAAAATGGAAAAATTGGTCGATTCGTTTGCGGTTTAAAATAAAACTATTCTTTAAGTCAGTATCTTTTTGAAAATAATTTTTAAAGCTAAATCTCAAAAAATTCCGTCAGAGGGCGCCTTAAACTTCAGAGTAACCAACAATTCATTTTAACCATTATTTTTTGGTTCTAATTAAATGCTTGCAAAAGCATTTTAAATGTTCTCGGAAGCTTAGGTTTAAACTTAAATTTTGAGCTCAAACCCTCAATCGTTATGAGGAGTTAAGAAGCGCAAACTGAAGTGTGTTCAGGAGTTGAAATTTAACCCTCTTTCCTCCTCGAACACAATTCAATTTTTCGCTACTTAAACACTCCCAACGATTCAGAATTTCAGCCCAAAATTTAAGTCTATGCATTTGAAAGCATTTAATGAGATTAAAAAAATAACAGATAAAAATAGTTGTACGCTACTCCAAAGTCTAAGGCGCCCTCTATCGGCATTTTTTGATATTTATCTTTAAAAATTATTTTCAAGAAAACACTGATTGATCAAGAAAACTGCTGATTTAAAAATTAGTTTTAGCAAAAACCGCAAACGAATCGACCAATTTTTTCCGTTTTTTACAATTATTTGAAATTTGAACCCTCTGAACACAGCTAAGTCTGTCTACTTAACGACTCCCAGCTATTCAGATTTTGAGCTCAAAATTTAAGTTCAAGTCTAAGCTTACGAAAGCATTTAATAAGATGCAAAAAATAACGACAAAAAAGAGTGTTTCGTTACTCCAAAGTCTAAAGCTCCCTCTATCGGTATTTTTTGAAATTTATCTTTATAATTTATTTTCACGAAAATACCTAAATAAAGAATAGTTTTAGTGAAAACCTCAAATCAATCGACCAATTTTTCCGTTTTTTATAATCAATTGAAATTTGAACCCTCTGAACACAGCTCAGTTTCTGTTACTTAACCACTATCAACTACAGATTTTGAGCTCAAAATTTAAGTTTGAGCCTAAGCTTAAGAAAACATTTAATGAGATGCAAAAAATACCGGCGAAAAATAGTTGTTCGTTACTCCAAAGTCTAAAGCGCCCTCTATCGGCATTTTTTGAAATTTATCTTTATAATTTAAATTCAAGAAAATGCCGACATAAAGAATAATTTTAGGGAAAACCGCAAATCAATCGACCGATTTTTCCGTTTTTTATGTTTATTTGAAATTTTGGTCCCTAAAATTTAATGGCGGCTATTTCCTTAGGAAAACGTTTTGGACACTTGGTCTCCTATTTAATATTGTTTGTCTTGATGTGTACAATCACCCCTCTTTTATTGTAAAAAAAATTTGGAATCACCCTGTATATATCTTAAGGTATTGCGGGGGAGGGCACAGTAAATATCTTCAGAACATGCACTTTAGAGCGGGGGGTCATTTTCTGCTGCGGCTTTTCGAAGGCCGATGCAAAGCACCTCAGTTACTACAAAATATTATAAAATAATGAAGTTGGTTTTGCTTAGCTTTCTATTTTCGTGAATCTTAAGATTCACTTGCTGTACTTCCAATCTGGACATGAGGTGTCCATATTGGGGATCGAGAGTAGTTTTATTTAGATCTTGTAATAAATAAATAAAGAACACGTTTTTAAGTAATATATGCAATAGCAATCAAAAATATGTCTTAAAAGCTTTCTAAAACACTCCACTTTTTAATATTTAAAGTAATTTTACAATATGTAATAATAATTTAAACTTGCCTGTAATTACGATCAGCACACCACGAAACAATAAGTTTCCTTCTAAATGGTGAACAGCGCACTTTTTTGTACTTCCCAGGCTTAATTATCTTTTTAACTGCTTTTCTTCACGGATATGTAGCGCGATCTCTCTATCAAAATAGTTACTTTTAAAAATATTAGGGGTGTCCATATTGAAATCACTATCCATATAGAGTACAAGTACCTTATTTAACTTTTCTAAAATCTCTACTACATTTTAACTACATAAAACTATACCAGGATTTTTAGTTATATGGAATTTTATCTTTAATATGATTTTTTTTTCTTTCGTATAAAATAAAAAATGAAAAAAATTCAGCAAACTCTCAATTTAAATATTTAAAAAAAAATGACCATAACCTTGAATGTTAAATCAATGCACTAAAATATTAAATTATATCATACAAGTTACAAAGGAAAAACTCTATCTGAATTAGCAAAAAATCCTTAGTATTTTTCGAACAAGCAAGTTATAAAAATATGAACTGTTAGAAAAATTAGTTTAAGGATTTTATTTGTATGGATAATTGCGCTGGATCTATTACCAAAATTTACAATATCTCACGATATAATGTCATATAGGTAAAAATGAGGTGTCAAAATATTCACAATTAAAAAAGCTTTCAATTAATATATTTAAAAAAAAAAAATCGATATTTTGACCATTTCAAGATTCTGTGTCCCTTTAATAAATTTTAGAAAGATTTTGCTTGTTGAAATTTAAATATATAGGAATATATTAATTAAATTATATTTTATATATATTAATTAAATTTAAATATATAGGAATTTTGTATAATATTTGTAATTCAATGGAAATCTTTTATTTAAAATATCCTTTAAAATATGCTATAGAATTAGGAAATGTACAAATATACTGATCTCACAATAGAAATGTAGAAATATTTCTGAACTGAAAACCTCCAATAACCTTTCAACGTCAAAAAAGCTGAAAAGAAGCAAATGAAAGAGAAATAATCTTTTTAAGAATATTTCTGTTTCGAGCAACCAACGATATTTTTGCAATAATGTATATATAAAAAAAGTTTCTATAACTCATTACAAACAGTATTACTACTAATCGATGTATTAAAGGAATTTTATAAGAAGTTACTTTAAGTCCTTGAGCTCTGGCGATATTAGCAGATGTATGTCACTAGCCACCAAGGGTTGTCGCACCTGGATTTTTTTTTTTTTTTTTTTTTTTTTTTTTTTTTTTTAATTTTAAGAATTTTGAATTTTTACCACAAAAATTTAATTGATAATTTTCTTTTACTTTATTTATGCAAAATCAATCATCTTGAAAAGCAAAAATAAGAGTTAAAACTGTGTAGTGAGAATTCGGAATGCCTAATTAAAAAATTAGCCATATATCATAACATGCTCTGTGCATGTCAATGTAAAAAAAAAGAAAAATGACCAAAATAGCATGACGTATCCTGCGCACGTTATAAGAGCGCAAGAGGTTAACCTCTTAACTGTGGCATTGTTTTTGACAACATAAATTAAAAATAGAGGCTGTAAACCACATTTTCCATACTAAAATATTTGCTTTACTTAATCGAAAAACAGCTGCGAATCAATAAAGATAATTTTTCATTTAAAAATTAGTGGTGTCAAAAAGCTTTAAGTAATAAAGCGTGCAAAGAGTTCCTGCCCGAAGTCAGTTCGGGCAACATAATAAAGGGGTTAAAGTGACTTTAACCCTTTAACTACCGACGGTACTTATAAGTACCATAAAAATTACTTATTATAAAATTCTTTCAATGCGTTAATTAGCTGTAATATTGTTTAGAATGAGTTACAGATACATTACTTTATTTTTTCTAAAAGCATTATTGGTTACACTAAACAAAAATATTTTTAAACGGATGATTTCTTTTGCCTTTGTAACTTATCAGCTTTCTTGGCGCTGAGGGAGGGGGAGGGGATTTTTTAATTCGGAAATATTTCTATACTTATATTGTAAGAACATCATATTTGTATATTTTATAATTCTACAAAATACTAAGAAAGCAATTTAAAATAAAATATTTGAGTGGGTTATAAACATTGCACATAATCTCTGTAAATTCAAATTTAATTAATCCTTCTAAATCCTTCAATCCTTCTAAAATCCTTCAAAAATTTATTAGGGGATTATGCAAATCTTTTAATTTAGTTTAAACAATTTATGTAAAACGATTTAGAATGTAAAAATTTCATGAATTCATAATGCGGTAGAAAAAGGGTTAAAATACTGTCGGGCATAAAGGGTTATAAATATGCAAAACTAAAAAAAAAAAAAAAAAAACTAAAAAAAAAAAAAAAAAAAAATTCTGAAAGAATTTTATAATTAATTTGATATAGTTCCTTTTCCTTCGGAAACTCACTGAAAAACGTCCTAAAATATCGATTTCATGTTTAATTTCAAATTTATTGCGTATCAAAGAGTAAGATCCACCAGTGTCGAGAAGTTCTGCTCTCGAAACTGGTAGAGGGGAGGTGATTGGTTCGAACTTAATCGCGCCCGTCGGCCAAATAGTTCGGAGTTTTCCATGTTTTTCTTCAAACCCTGGTTTTCCTTGCGTAAATACAGATTAGGTTCCCATAGAAAAACTCCCAGGGAGGGCATTGCCCTCTTAGGGTTATAGCTCTCGTGTTGATAATTGGCCGTCATAAACACAACAACCAACCATAAAAATGTAACCCTTTATTGTATGCTGTATCATACGTGATGTATGTCGATAATTGATAAATATTTACCCATGTGCCATAGATTTACACAAAACAAGCCTTGTTTCACGTCAGTAATAATACCAGTTACGTGTACCCCACGGTGCTACTACCAGTAGTACTACAGGTACTACTAATACGATCACAACCCACCCACCCCACTTTTTTTAAGCAACTGATGACCATTCACCAAAAATTGTATTTTTGAACAAATAAATGAAAACATTGGTATTCCTGGAATTTTCGTTAATGCCCACCAGTTGTTGTTTTAAAAATCTATTTTACGTACATCCTGCACTAAAGTAAAATTTTCGATTTTGTAATAGTGAAACCTACAGTAACTTTGCATAAAGGGATCTTATAGACTTGCAGATAGTGTAATTCAATTCAAAATAAAAAAAGAAAAAAAGTCATATTAAAAAATATTTTACTTGACCCAATTAAAAAAAAATGAATTCTGTTTTTTTTTTTTTTTTTTTTTTTTTTTCCCACAAAAAACATGGTAAAGCAATTTTATTTTTTAAGGAGTCATCGTATCTTCATTTCTAGTGCCAAAACGAAGTTCGTCACAAATTTGGCAAATTACCACCAGCTGTCGTATAGTACTCAATTTTTTATTTATTTTATCTGTACTATACGCTAATTATTACTTTAGCGAGGATCAAGTGCATAAAGTTACATTATATTTCTACTCGTATGTATAAGTGTATAAAAAATGAAAAATATAAAATTAAAAAAATTATGTAATAAACCTCTCAATAGTGAACACTTCAGGACAACTGAATTTGTCCACTATTCGGAAGGCTCCATTTTTTAGTGATAAAAATTATACAAAAACATATGTGTAGGGGATTTAAAAATTGCCCATTAAATGCTGGTGTCCGGTATTCGGCAGTGTCTGTTATGGAGGTTTTATTGTATATCGTTCTTATTAATTTCACTGAGCTTTGAATTACAGCAGCGAAATTTCTTAGAATAGGTAAAATACATTTTGCGCCACTTATGAACAATAAAGTTTAAAATTTGGATTTGTAAAATATGAATTGAAGAGTTATATTTCAAAATTTACTTTTTTTCTTTTTTTCTCTTTTCGTCTTTCTTTTTTGTCTTTTTTCTTTCTTATTTTTCACTCCCCCCTTTTTAAATCCCCCACATGCTCAACTATACCGGAAACTTCTGCAAAAAAGGCCAGTTTCATATTGTGAAAATCCAGAAAGATAGTGGAATTGATATTCGACATAACGAATAAAATTTGAGTACCCAGTGACTTTTGAAACTATTGTACATACACTGTAAAAAAAAAATCTGTAAAGGTACTACACATTATCTAGGAAACTGGGATTCCAAGAAATTTTCCTGTAACGGTAACAACAAAAACTCAAGTTTTAGAATCGGTTACACGGATTTTTCCTGTTATCGTTACATGTAAAGTTCTTGGAATCCCAGTTTCCTAGAAAATGTTTAGTACTTTTGCAGATTTTTTTTTTTTTTTTTTTTTTTTTTTTTTTTTTTTTACAGTGTACATGTTGATGAAATATGGGCTTAATGAGTGTAAGTTATGTTAAAGATACATTCATAAAATGATGTACAGTAAAAATCATGATTTTTAATAAAAAATAACGAGGATATATATAATAATATATGTAGGAAAAAAAAATTCCGGCGGTTTTTCTCTGTCAAATTTCTGCATACAAAAGTAGGAAGATTAATAGTATTATTGAGAATCTTTGATAAACACGCTGAAGATTAGTTTTTAAATCGAAGAATTATTTTAAAAGCTACTAGTTATTAAAGTTTGTCATAATCGTTCTATTAAAGACACAAGGTAGAAACCGTCGAATTTCGACGAAAGTAAATATTTAAGAAGGAAATGTTTCATTAATTTATAATAAACCTAAAAAATTAGCTACATTAAAAAATGCACCTAATATTGTTAAGTCTAAATCTTAAATAAATGAGCTAAAATTAAAAAAAATATTCCTTCTATAAAACTCGGTCGTAGAAATTGTTAAAATAAAATTTTGATCGTACATGTAAGCGGTAAAAAAAAAATAAAGATATGTTATTATGATAACGTTATCAATTAAGACTCTTATGCTGGTATTCCAAAATGAAAAAAAAAGGCAAAAATATATTCCACTTTGACTCAGTCATAGAATTTTTCTCCCATGAAATCTAAATCTGACATCATTTTCACCATATCAAAATTTACATATACACCTTTCATATCTGTAATCACCCTTTTTCAAAAAATGGTATTTTAATTTGATCATCTTGAAATCATTTTAATTCAAAACTTGAAGTCTTGATGCTATTCGCTGAAACAGATAATAAACTATTTATTCTTTTAAGTGTAACTGAAATTTTGTAAATGAAACCAAAATTTGTCGAGTTTAATAACATACGTATTCTTAACACAGCTCGTATTTTATTTTCATTTTTTTTAAATTTTTAATGAGAAAATGGCAACATAAAGATAAAGTAATCAGATTTCTTCGGCTATTTTCAATTTGCTTTTAATAGAAATGGAGTACTTCTATTGCCACATTTAGAAAAACGGTATTAAACACCACCAAAGAGAAAAAAAAATTAATATAAAAAAAATTAAGGTATAATTTCCTCATAAATTGCATTTAAAAGTACATTTTTTCCCCTATACTACGGTGTAAGAATTGAAAATATACGATGTTTGGAAGTTTAAAAATTTGCCGCAATAAAAAATTTCAAATCCGAAATTGTATTTCAAATTTCAAATTGTTGCCATTCGCAAAATGACGTATGCGTTACGCACAGATATGTTTGGCCTCTATAATATAGATTTTATAACAACAAAACTACACATAGGAATTTAAACATTATTTCGAATGATATATGTAGAAACTTGCGGTGTGTAGACTAGATTTTTTTTTTTTTTTTTTTTTTTTTTTGATTTGGTGAATTTTTTGTGGTTGTTTTAAAGAAAATTTTTAATTTCATTTTTCTTCATTACAAGAAATATATTTTCCTTTCATATTTTAGAAAAAAAAATATTATTTTGAATTATTGCCAATTGTAAAAACAGCGCAAAAAATAATATTTCCTTTCAATGAAAAATGTATTTACAAGCAACCATTAAAATCAGAGAAAAAAAAAAAAATTAAGATTAGAAGTAAATTAATACGTGTTAAAAGCAGGGAAATATTGAAAATTACATCATAGAACCTGCATTTACATATAAATACTAAAAAAAAAAAAAAAAAAAAAAAGATAGAGAGAGAGAAAGGGAGAGAGAAAGAAAACTTTAAAATGAAAAATTCATTAATATGTGTTAAAAGTAATAAATAGGAGAACATGTGTCATATTTGAATTGGCCAAATATTAAGACCGCCAAATTGTTTACATTAAAAAATATATTTCCACGAAGCTTTAATTTCATGTATATTTTTTATATTAATCAATCGAACAAGCAGGGGATCGAACCCGGAACCCTCGGACTCCCGGTTCGATTCCCGGCTTGGACATTTTTCACTAAGTTGGTATTACGCTTAGTATAGAAGTATGAATATTCACGTATCTAGAATTTCAAGCGTAATTTCACTGCTGAAAATTATTTGAGAAATTGATTAATATCAAAAATATATGTGATTTACCGGTACTGGGTCTCTTGTGTCTCATGTTACGCCGCAGAATTGTGTGCTCATGAAGACGGTTCCAGATTACGGATCTAATGCTGCGATTTGCAGCTTAACCAACATATGAAGTGAAAAATGCTACGCTGGGCATCGTCCTCGTAGTTTATATGGTAGAACACTTGGAGTGCTTTTCCAAGGATTCCAGATTCCATCCCCGGCTCTGACATTTTTCACTAAGTTGGTATCACGCTTAGTAAAAGTATGAATATTCCCGTGTCATTAATTTCATATTTTGTGATTAGAACATTAACTACTATTGCCAATTCTAAGACAGTGCAAATAATAATATTCTCTTTCTAATAAAAAAAAAGTATTTTTACATAAACATTAGAAAGAGAAAGAAAAGTTTGGTGAAAATTACGCCAGATTTAAAATGTGTTATGACAGGTTTTTTTTTTTATTTTCATTGAGATAGTTTCACTTTTGGGGCTGATTCCAAATGGGAAAGTATCTTCACTACAAAAATCTGTAAAGAAAATTGAGAAGATAGAAAAAAGGCCTTTGTAGAGATTATTTCACCTATCCAGTGCACCCACACACCCACATTTATGCACACACACACATATGGAAATACAAATAAGATATTTTTAAAAAAAAATCACATAAGATCAACGTTAGAAAGCGAGTGTTTTCCCGCGAGTGAAGTAGCCTTTTAATTTTCTTCCGAAGTCATAATTTCAGTAAAATTTGCATGAAAATGTTGTAATTTTATAGAAATCACAGAAAATTGTTTCAAATTTATAAAATAAAATTTTCTTTATCTTTTAAATCTGACCTGCATTCGTAAAAAATCAGAGACCATGAATGAAAAAAGAAAATTTTAATTGCTACATTGCTATGTATGTCACCATGTCATTTTCACACAAAAAAAAAAAAAAAAAAAAAAAAAAAAAAAAATCTTAGTCAAACGTGTTAATGTTGTCAATTAGAGTAAACTTGAATCATTTTTTAAAACTCATCGGCAATTGTTGATGGGACAAACTTCATTTTTCGATTAGCCGGGTCCCAGTGTCATTACATACAAATATATGTATATAATGCATGTATACATATATTGTACATATACACATACATACATATATATCTAAATATATGTACATGTATACATATGTGTATATGGATGTATACAGACATATATGAGTATAAATAACACTGGTGCCCGGCTAACCGAAGAAAGAAAAAAAAAAAAACTACAAAAAAAATAAAAAAATAAATGTAAAGTTTTTTTTTTCATTTTTTAGGTGTGTTCGTAATTATATAAATACACAGAACCTATAATCGTCACCTGACTCTTCCGTCTATTTGTCTGTAGGTCTGTCCGCACATAACAGCGGAAAAACTACCCAACCGAATGGTTTACAATTTAAATTGCACTATATGGCCAATGATGAACGGTCACTTGCGATTTTAGATGTTTTGTTAAATACCTAGAGAAATACATAAGGGATATCATGAAACTATAGGTGTGTAAACAACATAGTAGACGTCAGGCATTTACACGAAGATTTTTTTTTTTTTTTATCGAAACACCATAGGCGATCGTAAAAAAAATTAAAGAGAAATGAATATTAAAGTGCTTCTTTACCTAAAAGATATGAATCAACAAAACTGAAAGATGTGTTCTTGAAATATATTCAGTTATTAATATTTTATTTACTCGAAGATAAAACTTTGGTTCAACACTTAAAAGATATGAATATGCAGAAAGACACATGGAATTAAGGGTGTATTCGAAAAAATGATTTCCAACCTTCAACAACTCAAAATTTTCCAATGGGTCAATCCGTTTCAAGTGGTCCAGAAAATAATTTTTTTGGTCGCTCGACCATTTTTTAAAAATCTGAAATTTTTTGTACAACAACCCTAACATGACAGCAGTTCAAAATGATTGTTATTTTAATTTTACTATTTTTTGTTTGTGCATGGCGGCCATCTTTGTTTCATTGTGTGCAGCGATTTTCTCAAATACTAGGATACACAAAATTGTAAATATCTCGTCTTTTATTTTCCCAATTGAAATGGGGTTTGCAGCATTTTGTTCAGAATAAAATAGGCTAAATGTACGGTGGTAGAATAATTTTGAAAAATAAATTTTTACTGGTGAAATTTTAGCACAAAATTTAAGATTTTTTCCAAAATCTATCCGTTTGCAAGAGAAAATTTTTCATGCAAGGAAAACTGTCAACCTTACACAATTTTTTTTACAAATAGGTCAAAAGTGCGTGTACTCATACACCAAGTCCTAGATCTGGGAGTTGATTTTTCTTTGCGAAAAAAATTCCGAAATTCGTCAAAAATTTCAAAAATCGCACTTTTTAGGCTTTAATATCTCTGGTGGGGCACGAGATAAAAATCTGAAATTCTGGCCTTTGATAATATTTTATAGTAATGTTATGCACAAAAAATTTCAAGAAGGAGATTTGATTACAAGCTGAGATATGGCATGGTCAATATGTAAAAACAATACTTCTAAACTATTGTAACCGGCTATGTGTTTGTTCATACCTACAAAATGTTAAACTAATGGTTGATGATGCAAAGTTACGAAGATCATCTTCAAATTCTGTTTAATTCAGATTGTATGCTAAGCCAATGCACTATTTGTCCAGATGAACAAAACCTATACTAGAAATGCTATTCGTCCATTTCAATGGCCACGAAAATATTTTGGTTGATTGACCGTTTTTAAAAAATCTGAAATTTTTTTGTACAACAACCCTAATATGAGGGAAGTTCAAAATGACTATTATTTAAATTTTAATATTTTTCGTTTGAGCATGGTGGCCATCTTTGTTTCATCGTGTGCAGCTATTTCCTCACATTGAAGTTTGATATCTCTTGTGTGGCGCGAGATAAAAATCTGGAATTCTGGCTTTTGATAATATTTTAAGGTAGTGTTGTGCACAAAAAATTTCAAGAAGGAGATTTGGCTATAAGCTGAGATACGGTGATTAAAAAATGTTAAGAAATGCTATTACGAGTACATTAGGAGAAATGAGATTAGTCTCTTTTATTACAATATTTACACAGAAAATATCGTTTGTTGAAAACAGTTTAATAATAAATGTTTATTTTACAAAGATACTATATATGCTCAACAAAGAGCTTTACACTATTTACTTGAGATGTTATGAGTTCGAGCAGCTACTGTTGTCAGTCCATCAGGCTGTTCTTTCTCAAAATTTTATTTGAAGCCACCCAAGTCTTGTCATCCCTTGTTAACTTGAATGAAATTCTCTAGGTTTAATAATTGAAACCATGTCAACTCCATCAGTTGCAACCATTGTCTGTAATTTACTTCTCCTAAAATGTGTTCCGAGTAAAATTGTTGCAATAGCATTTCTAGTAGGTTTGTTCATCTGGACAAATAGTGTATTGGCTTAGCATACATTCTGAATTGTTTAAATCACACAGAAGCATTTGAAGAAGATATTTTTAATTAACTTTTAACTTTTAACTTTGTACCATAAATCATTAATTTAAAATTTTGAAGGTATGAATAATTACATAGTGGGTAACAATAGTTTGGCACATACTTTGTTTTCACATATTGTCCATGTCATATCTCAGCTTGTAGTCAAATCTCCTTCTTGAAATTTTTTGTACATGACACTACTATAAAATACTATCAAAGGCTAGCATTTCAGATTTTTATCTCGTTCTCCAACAGAGATATCAAAGCCTAAAAAGTGCGATTTTTGAAATTTTTGACGAATTTCGGAATTTTTTCGCAGAGAGAAATCAACTCCCAGATCTGGGACTCGGTGTATGAGTACACGTACTTTTGATCTATTTGTAGAAAAAATTGTATAAGGTTGACAGTTTTCCTTGCATGAAAAATTTTCTCTTGCAAACGGATAGATTTTGGAAAAAATCTTAAATTTTGTGGTAAAATTTCACTTGTAAAAATTTATTTTTCAAAATTATTCTATCACCGTACATTTAGCTTATTTTATTCTGAACAAAATGCTGCAAACCCCATTTCAATTGGTAGAATAAAAAACGAGATATTTACAATTTTGTGTATCCTAGTATCTGAGAAAATCGCTGCACACGATGAAACAAATCTGGTCGCCATGCACGAACAAAAAGTAGTAAAATTAAAATAACGGTCATTTTGAACTTCCATCATGTTAGGGTTGTTGTACAAAAAATTTCAGATTTTTAAAAAATGGTCGAGCGGCCAGTGCTGGACCACTTGAAATGGATTGACCCCAATACATTTTCAGACTCATTTTTAAGCGTCAAAACACGAAACTTGCTGAAATGATATTTGAAGAGACTTATTAGGGTGCCGTGTGATGTAATTTTTCGCTGAATTCATTAGAATTTGATTTATAAACAATTATTTTCTCAGTTCGATCATTTTTTTCGTTTGCAGATCTCCAAGTTCAAATTGGTAACTTTGACAGCATTTTTTGCAATATTTTCTAAACTTACCAAAAAATCTACAAACACGGCAGATTATGTAGTTTCTAAATAAGAGATTTTGAAACTTTGGTGCATTTGAGAGCAAATGGATTTAAAAATAAATCTGAAAATAAGCGGTTTTGATCGGAATACACCTTTAATTGCTCTTATTAGAAAAGTTAGAATATTGTATGTTTGTAAAAAGTAACTTTTTATATAAAATGTTTATGGAGCAAAACTACAATGTTATATAACAAAGTATAGTTTGAGTACAATTCATCATACAACCTGCATCTTTTAAAAATAATAATATTAAATTGTGAAATCTTAGAAGAAAAAAGGAATCTTCATGTATACATTTTTTTTTTTTTTTTTTTTTTTTTTTTTGGAAAGTATACACTAGAGAACATTCAAATAAATATATTTTAAGAAATATCTTCCAACAATTGAAGATACATTGAAATATACAGGACAGGTTTAATTTATTTTAACGTATTTATATGACATAAAAAGACATAAATTATAAATAAAATACATAAAATAATTTACTATCCAAAATTCCAGATTAAATAGTAACCATTGATAAACAATGTCATGTTACAATATTTATTTATGTTTTAAAACTATTATTTTAACCTTTTTCTTTAAAAAATATATTATTTTAAAATATTTTCAAGCAATAACATTTGTGAATAATAACAAATTATTTATTTTAGAAGTAAAAAGAATTTTTATTTTTATAATATAAAATTTAATTTGGAACATGGTACGAATTTACAAGGCATGTGGTTTGATTAATTAGAATGCTTTAAATACATACAAAAAATATGTCAAACACTGTGATAAATAATTTTACGAAAATACATATAGTCCAGAGGTAGGGGAGGAAAAAAGACCGAATTCGGAATTAATTAGAGGAAAGCTGGAAATTATTTTGATTCCTTCAGTTTAGGTCTTAATGAATATGCTATGGTTTTTTTTCTTTTTACTAGGTGATAATTAAAAAATATACATAGATTTATAGTAATAATAATAATAAAAACACGTTTTTTCTTTTTCTTTATTTTTTTTTAAATACCATAACGCTATCTCGAAATCACCAACTCCTTCTAAAACATTATCAATACAAATGTTTTAGAGCTTAAAACTCTGAATAAAATAAGTACCTAGTACTTAATAATTTTGTTGAATATTAAGGTCACAGTTCTATTTCAAAGTTTTAAAACCGTGGTCATAAAGTTGAACTCAGAATTAATTAGGGGAAAATTGGAAATTATTTTAGTATTTTCAGTTTAGGTCAAAAATGCATATGCTATGCCTCCCCCCCCCCTTCCTACTAGTGGGCGTTAGGAAATATGTACATATTTATAGTCGAAAATTTTTTTTATAGTAAAAATATAGTCATCTGATTTATAGTCAAAAAATGTTTTTTGACTGTAAATCTACACATACTTCCTAACTCTCTTCTAGTACGAGGGTGAAAACATATATTCATTCTACACTGTAAAAAAAAAAAGGGTCGATCTACTAAAAAAACTTTAGTGATCCTTGTAATTACTAAAAAAATTTTAGTAATCTTAGTCGGTTACAAGAAAATCTGTAAGAATTACTAGAAAAAAGTTAGCAATGAAGAGAGTTAATAGTTTTATATTTTTAATAACTATTGCTAAAACTCACTTGGTGTGGCCTTGATAGCATAGTGGTTATAGTAACGGACTCCAGACTAAAAAGTCCCGTGTTCGATACCGGCCACCGCCAAATACACCCCGAATATGTTTAGTGTAAGTACTCGCTAGTAAAGGGATTATGAAAATCCTTTCGGGGCGGTTAGCAATGTTTGGTGCAGCCATCTATTACAGTTTTGCCGAAAATCTTCCGCTTCAGAAGTCTGGATGCAGCTCGAAGGAATCGCCTACCCTTCGGGCGCACGTAATGGTTATTGAAAATAATTTTGGAGCTATTACTAAAATTTGCTTGGTGGCTCATACTAAAAATTTTTAAGTTAGTTATACAAAAACTTCTTTTGTTCAGTTTACAAAAGAAATGCTTGTTTCAGTTGCAAAAAAAAAAAAGTTTGTAATGGTTACTAAAAAATTCTGTGGAATACAAATTTACTAAAAACTTTTCAGTAACCTCTTGAATTTTTTTTTACAGTGTAGACCAAAACGGAAGAAATTAAAACAATTTCCAGCTTTCCCCCTAACTAATTCCGAATTCATCCCCTAACCACTGGGCTAATACTTAGACTTACAATTATATTTTTCACTGCGCCTTTCATAACTGTTCATGCTTATTATTTATTTATTTATTTTTATTTATTTATTTATTTATTTAGAAAAATAGCGATAGTAAATTTCACATGTTTATCACCACATGTTCGAAGTAAACGATCACGGTATTATATTTAACTAGAATTATCAAACTTGCACTTGTTTTATTTTTATATGATTACTCGATAATGTTTTATGTTATATGTCTTACTCTTACAGAGAACTGATTGAATGTATTGATAAATGATATGTTGGTAAATTCCTTTATTAGTGTTATTTAGATATCGTCTTTGAGTTTAAAAAAAAAGTTTTACTAGAAAAAAAATATTATTTCATTACACTTAAAAGTTTTATTATTGATATATTTATTTGATATGTTATGTGTTATCAATTTTGCTGTTTTTACAATATTTTTCTGGGTGTTTTGAGGCAATGCTCTTCTAATTTATTTTCTTACAGGAACATATAAAAACGACCCTCAGATTAATAAATTATTATAGAATTTTTTACGTCTCTAGCATCATTAATTCCAACAAATATTAATAATTTAAAAATGATAAATGATGTGAAATAAAACATGTAAGATACAGATATTGTATTCATTGTCATTTCCAAAGAGCTATTGTTACCGAAAGCTTTCGAATGAAAAATATCAAGTGAGTTCTGTTTTTTAAAACTGATTTAACAAGATATTGACCTGGAACTAGATTTGATTAGGAATAAGATGATTTTTTTAAAGAAAAATTATGATTATCGCCCTAAAAAATTTAAACAAGACACTAAGAAAACAGACACTAAGAAATTGCTTGAAATGCGAATCCGAGTAGAGACGTAAACCCACACATTCCATTGTGGTAAAGTAACACAAAATAATTCCCAAATTAAAAAAAAAAAAAAAAAAAAAAAAAAAAAAAAAGTAAAATTACTAAACTTTTTCTAGGAAACTGGGATTCATAGAACTTTTTATGTAACGTTAATATCAAACGTTCATGTAAAAGAATCGGTTACATGAATTTTTGCTATTAACGTTACATGAAAAGTTCTAGAAACCCCAACTTCCTAGAAAAAGTTTAGTAACTTTACAGTTTTTTTTTTTTTTTTTTTTTTTTTTTTTTTTTTTTTTGGGGGGGGGGGGGGAGGGTAGGATTTTACAAAATTTGAAACAAAAACATCCCTAGAAGCTTATTTCTATGTTGTCCTTCGTGGGTGTTTTTCTAAAGGAACCTATTCTGTATTTACGAAAGGAAATCCAAGGTTCGAAGGAAATCACTGAAAATTTCGGACGATTAGGTCGAAGGCCGCGATTGGGTTCGAACCCAGCACCTGCCATCTATTAGTTTCGAGGGCAGAACCTCTCCGTCACTGGTGGGGCGAATAATTACAGACACTTAATTAGCAGAATGGTATATCTATGACCAAATGTAATAGTTCAAGAAAAACTTTTAAATATTGTTTGAAATCTAATTTAAATAAATAAATTTTAAAAATTTAAAAAGAAAAGCCCGAACAATTATATATATATATATATATAAAACAGAAAATTTTGAAAAATTATACCTTTCTATCTGTTTGATGTGTTTGTACAGGAAATTTTTTTAAATCATGAATTACTCAGTGATATTAAAATAAAAACTTTTAAATGTTATTTAAAGCCTCATTAAAATAAATAAATAAATAAATAAATAAAAATACTTGACCATTTAATAAACAGATTTGCCACTTTTGGCAGAAAATTCCTGAAATCTATTTTTCATCTGGTTTGATGGTCTTTATGAATAAAAACTTTTGAGACAGTTAATAGTTTAGTAATATTTCAAAAAGAAATCTGAAATATTAATTTAATTAGAAAAAGTAAACTAATAAATGAAAACATTTGACCTATTATTTAACAAATCTGCGGGTTTTTTTCTAGAAAAATCTCTGAAAACAATACTTTTATGTCTGCTAGATGGTTTTGGTACAGAAAAAGTTTCGAAACAGTTAATTATTTAGTAATATTTCAAGTGAAATTTTTAAATTTTGTCTGCTGGATGATCTTTGTAATGAAAAGCTTTTGAAACTGGTAATTCTTTTAGTAATATTTCAAGAAGTATTTTTAACTGAAAATAAAAATAATTAAACTAATTTGACCGATTAATTAACAAATCTACCATTTTTACTTGGAATTTTTTGAAAACTATACATTTTAATCTGCTGGATATCTTTTCACATGAAAAAAATTTGTAACACTAAATTACTTACTGATATTTCAAGAACTTTTAAATATTTTTTCAAATTTAATAAATAAATAAATAAATAAAACGAGTGCAAAAAATGAATTAAAGAAATAATTAAAGAAATCTTCTACTTTTGACAGAAAATTCTTCTAAACTACCCTTCAGTCTTCGAGATGACCTTTGCATGGGCCATTTTCACCATTCGCTAACATTTCATGGTAACGGACTTGACATGTAACGGATTTGACATTTCAAATAAAACTAAAAAAAATTATTAAAATGAACTAGCTTGTATATATTCTAACTTAGATAATAATTTACATACCTTCTGAAACTATTTAGTAAACAATATTTAATTACAAAAGTGCAAAAATCATTATTTTAATGTTAAAATTTACTGTAGCAGACTTGACAATGGAAAAAAAATACCAACCTTGATAAAAGCTTATTCTTGCCACAATTACATTGCTTCAGAATTGAAGAGTAAAAAGTGGCAAGTAGTAGTTGCGTGAATAGTTTAATTATATCGCCGAATATTTTCTGCTAACTTTAGGCAGCATTCGAAACCTATTTTGACTAAAATAATCACAAGGTAACGGACTTGACAAATAGTGAGGGACAAAAGATTTCTGGTAATTTCTTAAAGAAAATATCTTTTGTAATAATTTCTTTTCATTAACATAGAACACTAACAGCTCATATTTAAAATAATTAAACCTTTTTATTTAAAAAAGTTAGCTCAAATTAAAAACAAAACACAGTTAAAACATAAAACTTGGAATGGGACAGGCATTTTTGCTTAGAATCAAAATTTTAAAGATTTATCTCAAAAAATTTTATTGATTTTTAAAATTTTTCATGTTAGAAATGTTCAATATAATATTTTTTAACCAATGCATAGCTCATCAAATTTCATCAAAGTTTGATTTCATCAAAAATCAAACTTTAAATATTAATTTATGTTTGAAGTTTCTACTTTTTACTATGGGGCAGCATATGTAAGTGAAATTTGAAAATGGCCCGCATAGAAAAACTTTTAAATCTATCTTTTAGTATATTGGATGGTCCTTGTACATATATAAAATTTTGAAAAAAGTTAATTATGTAAAAAATTTTCAAAAAAGATTTTTAAAGATTTTTTTTAAACTTTAATTTAAATAAATAAATAAATAAAAACCTTTGAATGATTAATAAAGAAATCTACTATTTTGACCATAAAAATCTTACTTTTCAGCCCGCTAGATGATTTTTGCCTTGAAAAATGTTTAAAAAAGTTAATTAGTAATATTTCAAAAAGCTTTTTAAACGGTAAATAAAAATACTTGGCCGAATATTACCGATTAGACAAAGCGGCTATTTTTTCAGAAAATTCCCGAAAACTATTTCTCAGCTTGCTTGAATATCGTTGTACAGAATAAAAAATAAATAAAACAATTAAATACTTAGTTGAATAGAATTTTTTATCACTAAATAATTGTAAATAAATAAAAAAAAAGACCGATTATTCATTAGATCTGGCATTTTTACAAGAAAATTTCTTGAAAAAACCTTATGGTTTGTTGGATGATTTTTATATAGGAAAAAAAGTGTGATAATTAAGCAGTTTTAAACTAAGATTAAATAAGTAAATGGATAAATATTAAGCTTCTTCTTGTGCAATCCGAATGTTTATTTTGAAAATTCGCACTTTTTCATTGAAAAGAACAATGATACTTTAAATGTTGCAAACATAATAAAATGTAACTTTTATTTTTATTATTAATATTTTTTTAATCCAAAAATATACCATACAAGAGTACATTTTATATTTATATATAAAAAAATAATAATATCTCGTACACAGTTTTAAGGAAAAAAAAAGAAAAGAAAAGAAAAGGAACGTTACTAAAATTTTTTCTATGAAACTGCTATTCCTAGAACTTTTTATGTAACGGCAACTACAAAAATTTATGCAATAGGTACACATTTGTACAGTAAATAAAAAAAATATGTGAAATCACTAAGAAATTTTTAGAAAACTTGGATGCCTTGAACATTTCTGTTACTAAAAGATGGTTACAGATAAAATTTTCATAAGATTACTGTAATTTTAGCGCATTATTTTTGTAAAGCTAAAGATTTCTGTATTTTTACAAAAGCTAATTTTACAGATTTACATCTTTTTTTTTTTTTTTTTTTTTTTTTTTTTTTTTTTTTTGTAGTTTACAGATAAAATTCTAGTCAGCATACAGATTTCTGTAAATATATATCTGTAGAATTACACACACACACAATATATATATATATATATATATATATATATATATATATATATATATATATATATATATATATATATATATATATTATTAATATATTTTTATTGAATTATTTTACATTTAAATTTGTTTTTAAAAATCATTTTTTTATCTTCTCATTGCCATTAAAAATAACAAAATGACCTTGTTGAAAATTATAAGCTTATATAAAACAGGTAAATGAACGAATAGAAGAAATATTTGCTCTCAAATAGAAAAGACTATTTTAATAATAAGGACAGGAAATGTACCGGAGTAAATCGGAACGACATTCCGGCTAGAGAAATTACATTAAACAACTCTACGGTTCATGAAATTATTAAAATATATTATTACAGTTTCATATACATAATTTATTGTACTTTTTTTTTAATTATTTCAATTCTTGAATTATTTATCGCTTTTGCATGTTTAGACATAAATTTGTCTAAACTTTAAAAAAAATGTTTTAGTGAACAGAAATTTTGAAATAGCTTTCTAGTTCATTTGTTTTTTAATTTCGAGTCTGTTAACAACTTTCAATTAACTATTTAAATATTTATTCTCTGGGTCAATATTTATTATCTAGCTCACACAGTTTCATAATAATCAATTTCATCTAAAAACACTTATCTAATAAATTTTTCCAATAGAAATAATTCATTAAAAGATAAATTAAATACAAACACAATTTGATTGATTGTTTTTACAAATATATTTTTATGTAAATTTTTATTTAAATAAATTAAAATCCCGTAATTTATATACAAATTTTAATAGTAGCACGTTCCTATTATTTTATATAAATTTTGAAAATAAAAAAATACACTTGAATATGAATATACTAATTACAGCTAATATATTACTTACGTTTGGCAAACTCAGAATTAAAAAAAAACCATTTAAAAATATACATTATTTAATAAAACATACATGTTTATAAACTTCATACACTCTACTGCAAGTCCAAATATTGGATGTCATATGCATCACAACAACGCTGGTGGCCTACGTGCTTAGTATGTAATTAGTAGGCATTAATGAAAAGTCCTGTCAACCAATGAGTGACCTCGTAAAATTGAATGACGTCGATCAAGATATCTCAATACATTCCATCAACTACATTGTTGTATGCAGTGATTTCAAGTTCAATTCTCCCCAAGTTGTAGGCGTGTCAAACAGAAAGCAATAAGATCTATAGGTGATGACAGGTGAACACGAACATTTTCCTGTAATAAAATAGCAAAGAATGAATGACATGCAGTTATGACATAATCGAATAGAAATGAAAATTTTTTAACAAATTAAAAAACATCAATTTCCATTGGTTTAATTTGATTAAAACAAAAACCTAAATTCAACAATGGAAATTGGAAATAAAAGTGTGTTACTTATTTATTATTTTTTTAAGTTATTATTATTACTACTATTATTATTATTCTATTAAATAGCATCGTTCTTTTTTTAGCACTTTCCAACAAAGTTGAAAAGTGCTTATGCATTCGGTTTGTCTGGCCGTCTGTCCGCCTGTCCGCGCTCTAACTCCCATAAATATACTCGGATTGCTATGAAATTTTTATTCGTTATTGAGGTTTACCCTAGCACGAACCCTATTGAAAATGAAGTATCTACCATGATTAGTTTATCTACAGAGAGAATCAAAAGTTTCCCCTTACATTACGACCTATTGGGAAAAATCGTTAATATACTCGGATTGCCATGAAATTTTAGGACGTTATTGAGGTTTACCCTAGCACAAGTCCTATTGAAAATGAAGTTTATACCATGATTAGTTTATCTACAGGGCGAATCAAAAGTTTCCCATTACATTACGGCCTATGAGGAAAAATCGTTAATATACTCGGATTGCCATGAAATTTTAGGACGTTATTGAGGTTTACCCTAGCACAAACTCTACTGAAAATGAAGTATCTACCATGATTAGTTTATCTACAGAGAGAATCAAAAGTTTCCCATTACATTACGGCCTATGGGGAAAAATCGTTAATATACTTAAAATTTTAGGACGTTATTGACGTTTACCCTAACACAAGTCCTATCGAAAATGAAGTTTCTATCATGATTAGTTTATCTACAGGGCGAATCAAAAGTTTCCTATTACATTACGGCCTATGGGGAAAAATCGTTAATATACTCGGATTGCCATGAAATTTCGTTTCAAAGGAATTTTAAAGATGTTATACCCTGTCAAACATATTAAAATATGCATTCTATAAAATATAAGGTGAAAATGTAGCTATTATTCATTTACAGGGCCACACAAAAGAATTCCATTAGATAATGGTAAAAAGGGGAATTGTGTGTGACATATTTTAAATATATTAAGCTTTTTCATGTATAATAAAATTGATATATGTCACTGAAGCTTAATATAAATTATACGCTACTGTCTTGCATAATATGAAGTACATAGCATTTACAGGGCCGCACAAAAGATTTCAAATAGTATATTCTTTCCGAAGTACCGTATATGTGTCCGATGATGGCTGATGTAGGGATGAAATGCATTTTAATTATGATATTCGCGTTTATATTTCGCTAAATATATGCACATTATATGGTGTGTATAAATGTTATATTTGTTATACAGGGCTACCCAAAAGAGTTCACCAACGTTACTGAATATGAGCGTAAATTATTTAAACGTGGTTCTTAAATAAGCTATGCATTTTTACGCTGAGCTGCATTCAATTTACTGAGAAATATTTGCAGAATATAGATAAAGGGATATACAGGGCCACGCAAAGAATTCGGTACATGGACGTCTATGAATGATGATTTATGAGAATGTGATTTCAGTTGTTTTAAAAGTGTTTTAGTTTACAATAAATTTTAGCCTAATGCTGACGTGTAATAAAGGTACAATGTAAACTACAGGGCTGAACAAAAGTATTCAAGTATGTTTCCATCTAATAGTATGAATTGCTGAAAAAGAAATTTCAAGCTACTAGGTATTTTCTTGCTAAGCTAAATTTTCCCATTATATCAAATGACATATGAAATACAGGACTGTTCAAAAGTACTGGAATACATATTTGGGTACATTTGGCTATACACTATTATTTCCCTAAATAACAAAGTTTTGTTAAAGATTTCATTAAGTGTTGGAAAGTGCTTCATAATCTATGCTTAACGCATGATTTTTCTTACTTGTTTTCTTTATCAATTCAATAAAGTGAGAAAAATTTTCAAATATATTGGAAATTGTGCTTTAAAATAATTTTCGACAAGTTTCAAATATATTTTTTTTGGGAAATAAACACAACTCTCCTGATTTTAGTTTTTTTGTTTCAGGGAATATTTTTATTACTATGTGTAACAAAGTTTTTATTAGGTACCCTGGGGTAATAACGCCATGTTAAGGTTCTACCAATTTTCACGGCTCAGTTTTAGTTTGTATTTTTCAAATAAATATATGATTTGATACAGCAACTCATTGACTATCTATATAAAAAAATAATTTAACAGATATGTATTCATAAAATGTAATGGCGTGATTTCTTGACCAATGCTATTTGGCGTTATTACCCACCTATATGGGTAATAACGCCATACAAACAAAACTATGAAATAAGATGGAATAATTGCATGTAGATTGCCCAATTCTAAAAATACAATCTCTACAAACTTAGAAATTGACAAATTGCATTCTAAGCTATTGAAAATGTTTTTTGTGAAAGTGTAAGAAAAATAAAGGTGTGGTGTGTGTGTGTGTGTCTGTGGGGGGGGGGGGGGGAGGATGAGGCAAAACAATATTAGACCGTGAGCCTCTTTTTTGCTTAAAAAGGACCGCTTAAATAGAATTATTAGAAACATTGCACAGTTTTAACTGTGTTTATTTGAATCAGTATTTAGGATGTAGCTAGGGAAACAACCGGGGTATTAATGCCAAGAATTGGCGTTATTACCCCGTTATAGTTATTTGCGCTGTACATTTTAAATTACAAGTTATCTCGAGAAGATATCCAAAATCTTCAACAACATTTTGAAAGTCCATGAAATGTACTACAAATTTATGTAATTAACAAAGTATTTCCGGATAAAAAAAAAATAGTCTTCACGTCACAAAACGTATCTCGCAAATTTTAGATGAAGCATTAATTTTAGTTGCTTGTAAAAACAATCAGACCTAAAAATGAAGCAAATTAACTTGAAGCTGTTTTTTGCGATTTATATGACTCAAAACCCTTCTGCGCAGAGCACATGGGCGTCATTTACCAGATTATTTCATAATTATGCAAAATATTAGCACTTGGCGTTATTACTCCGCCTGGCGTTATTACACCAGACACCTTAGATAATTGTTACACGTGTTAATGTGTTTTCAAGTCCGTATTTTTTGTATTAATTGACGTCGCTGTTTTTTTTTAATCAATTCAATAAAAGAATAAAAATTTTCAATTATACAGAAAATTATGCTTTAAAAAACTTTCCATGAGCTTCAAGTAATTTTTGTTAAAGAAACAAAAGGCTTCTGACTTTAGTTTTTTGTTTTAGGGAATACGCTTATTACTATGTGTATTTGTAAATTGAGGAACTGAAAAACAAAAACCAGGATTTATTTTTAAAATTATTATTAAAATTATTATTAAAAATTAATAAATGAAATAATTCGTATTGGTCAGGTATATTTGAGCTGCTAATGTTAATCAGGTTATGGTTTTTAATTCAAAAGGAGAAAATATTTAAAACCTCTTCTTTTTTACAATAAATGATGCACAAAGTGCAGTTTATATATTAAAATCAGTTTGATACCTATAATGGAATTAATTAATAAAATTAATAAAATACCACATATATTACTTGATAATACCGTCTTTTACTATCTTTGTGTAACTGTAAATAGAAATAAAAGAACAAATTTTACCATTAACACCTAATTCATATTTCTATGTTTTGTATAACAAAATAAACACTTTTTAACAATCTAATGCGGTCAAATACACTTATGTTAGTGTCATTTAGTATTTTTGATTGCAGTAGATCAGGAACAAGTCTGACACTGTGCAATTACATGCCACGTACCGAATATTTAATTAAAGGGGTGTAGGATACAAAAATCTTGAAATTTTCTTAAAAAAAAATATTGCATTAAAAATGTATTTATTTATTTTTTCTGATTAAAATGAAGTTTAAATTATATTCCTATCTTAATTGTAACAGGAAATATTAATTTTTCGTTTTGGTTTGTTATATAAATCTGCCTTATACAATGGTTGCTATGGAAATGACTTCTTGTGAAAATGCATTTTTCTTCATGATGACTTTTTTTCACTATTCTCGCATTTAAAATGTTATAATTTATAAACCGTTAGAGATAAATGATTCAAACTTGGAACATGTCATTTTCAATTATTTTATTATAATTTTGATTCAGCAATTTTGAAAAAAAAAAAATTACTTTTGAAAACATGATATATTTTTTAAAAGTTAAATCATTTTTTCTTAAATTTTTATTTTAAATATTTTTGATTTTTATATTAATTAATATTTTTTAAAATGATGAATCACGGTGAATTATAGCTTATATAATTCTGTTTACTTAAATAAAAACATATTGAAATTCTACAAATAGTATTATGAGTTACAGTGATTTTAAATTACCCCAATTTTTAAATTAAATAAAAAATAAATAGGAGAAGTTTCATCATGTGATTTTGTTTACAAATAATGTGGTTAACCATCACAAAAAAATTGAAAAAATTAACTCAATAAATAAAAATTATTTTAAAATGCGTCCTGGATCCACCTTAACATGATTAAACAATGAGGTATGTTAGATTAATTTTTAAACACGATTATTCAATCTGTAAATTAATTAAAACAGATGTAAATTTTCCATGTGGGGGAAAAAAGCCCGGGCCAGGACTTTTCCCTGGTTCCAATACTGGCCCGGACATTTTCCCCCCACATGGAAAATTTACATCTGTTACAATGAGATATGTCATGTGTTAAAATCAACAATAAGTTCATGGAAATCAGATTTACAGTCACTGAATAATTTAGTGAATATCACCCATTCAGTGAAAAATATAGGATATTTCACTTAAAGCTGATCTTGGAATTTTATTCATGACATCACATAACTTTTTATTTTTAATATCAATGATGGAAACTTTCAAACAAATCTTGTTTATAGAAATCTTCTAGCATTACAAATATTGGGAAGTATAGAAGCCCTTCAAGTAAAAAATATATTGGTATGGATGTTTTATATTTCGACATGTAACTAACAGTATGAACAAAGTCTTTAATCAAAAATTATTGTGGACTTAAATCACATTTCTCAATGCAATAATATTATATATAAAACAAGATAAATCCTTTGTGAATTTTGCTATATTATCTTCATTATTCTTAAAATTCCGTGCTTTGGGTTGTACTGAAACATCATATATACGTTTAACAGAATAAGTGAATTACGATCTTAAATTATACTCCGAAAAATGTCAAATTTTTTAATATCATATCTTTCAGTTTATCATAATTGAACGTTCTCCGAAGGAACGGTCTTCTCTAGATCTTTAATACCACTAATTATTAAGAAATATTTTTACGGTAGTTTTAATTATACAGTCGTCCCCGCATAAACGAATATCGACGGTTCCAGAAAAAATATTCGATTAAGCGGGGTATTTGATTAAACGGGGAGGCATATAAATGTAATATTTAAAGTTCAATAAAATGACAAAATTATTAAACATAGTATATTTAGTTACCAGAGTAAGAAAATCGTTAAAAACTTATAGAATAATACAAACTGAAATAAAAACAAAATGACAAGTAAATACGCAATAGTTCAATGACAGTAAACACATGCATTTTGTTTACATTGCATTTAATGCAGATCATGTGAATTGGATCCAAATTTTGTTATTAGAATTTAATTTACGTAATTTATACAGGTTTAAAAATAATAGATGAAAACGGTTTATGTGAAATTTTAGAGTGGACGAGATTTTTTTCGAATGGTATCATAATTACCATCTTAAACCTCTAAGTAACAACACATTATTATTCAAGGGTTATTTCGAGGATTTGCTCGTTAATGCTAATGCTATAGAAAAGTTTATAAAGATATCTCTTTCGCATTTCAATATTTTTAAATGATCTTTTTTGCAATGGATAGCTGAGATCGATCTGTACAAAAGGCGTCCTCGTTTTTAACTTTTTCCATTTTTATCGCGGATATTTTTAATGAGGATGATTTCTGTTTCGGGGCCGGTTTTGAAAATGAAAGTGTTTCCATTAAAAATAATTGTAAAAAAAAAATCGAAAAAGTGAAAAAGAAGTCTTTTGACAAACGAAAGTAAACAAAATACAAAATTGATCGAAATTCCTGTCCAATTTATGTCACCATTATTGAAATTAATTCGAAAAAATGAACAAGGAAGGGAACTCCCTTGACCAGTACTTATACACCTTCCAGGCAAAATCCATACTGGGAGTTCTGGAAATTTGTTTTCTGTGTAACAACAAAAAATGACAAAAAGTGTGGAGGAAATTCCAATTGAAACATGTTTTTCACACCCATTTTTCAAATTGTCTCCCACATATGTTATTCGATTAAGCGAGGACATTTCGTGAAAAGTATTCAGTTAAGTGGGGAAAAATAACATTAGCCCAATGGGATTAAATTCGGTTCCGGAGGATTTTATTCGAATAAGCGGGGTATTCGATTATCCGTTACCCGATTAAGTGGGGAGGACTGTACTTGCAACCAATTTGACCCTCAAGATAGCTTTTTACAAATTTTACAAGTGAAATCTAAAAATAAAATTTTTCTTTAGAAAGAGAGTTCGAAAAAGCATCGAGTGAGTCTGTATATGAAATTTACTGGTATGTGACACTAATTAAAGTGCCAAAATTAAGGCTTTTGTCCGGACACGTATTTCAGTGATTTACGTATTTTAACTGATATACATATGTACATAGGGTACTACGATATATACGTATAAATTAAGCTACGCTTAAACGTATCCAAATATATAAAACGTATATCGGTTAAACGTACAATTAAAGTATACTATTTTATTTTAAATAACGATGGGCCTCGCCAGCCTTGCATCACTGAACGGAAAACAAGTATGAAAAATCGTGTGAATTTCGCAGTTTTTTTTAAGTCATTATAAATATATATATTTAAAATACTTAGTGATAAATTTTCTCATTACGTTAAAATTTGCCTATATCATATACATTGTATAGTAGTTCTTTTGTTTTCACTTTATCCGTTAAAAAAAATTTAATTATTTGTGAAATAAAATCAGAGATTTTTCAAATGAAAATAAATTTTAGAAAATTGATGAATAAACTTGGAAAATTTTGAAAAGGATGGAGGTTTATACCGGAAGAAGCCATTTTATCGTTATTTACAGTTATTTTGCAAATAGTTAAAAACCACACTCTTAAAATATTTTATAATTATTTTTTCTCTTTATTTTGAAGTTTCTTTTATATCATATGCAAAAAAGAGCCGCTTGATTAGATTTCCGCTGCAAAATGTTTCATAAACTGTGAACTGAAACTGAAAAATATAGGTTTCAAATAAAGAATAAATATGAATAAATTTGGTGATTTAAATTTCGAAAACGATGAAAATTTATATCGGAAGAAGTTGTTTCAATGTTATTTTTAGTTATTTGCCAGTAAATAAAAAATATATTTAAAATATTTCGTAAAATTAATCCACATCTATTTAAAATTTGCTCTTATAATACATCAATGTGAGATGTACTTTTGTTTTCATTTTATTTGTTCCAAAATGTTTATTTATTCACGAAATAAAATGTCAAAATAGTAAAAGTTTTCTAAAATGGGTATAAAATGAGAAATTTGGTGAATAAATGTGAAATTTTGAAAATGATGGAAATTTATGTCAGAAGAAGCAGTTTATTGTTATTTACAATTATTTTCCAAGTAACTGAAAAAGATATACAGGGATCAGGTAACCTCTGATCTAATAAAATACATGAAAAAGGGACCTCTGTAAGAATTGCAGTCACTCTATATGTAATTGACTTTTAATTATTGAATTAAAAACATACATTAAGAAAGGTTTATTTTTCCAATTAAAGTTGTTAAAAAAAGCATCGACATATATAAAGTTTTTAAATTTATTTTTAAAGGTAGTACATTTTCTGCGAAAGAATTATTCTTGCATGCATTGCGTGCATGATTTTTCAAATTTGAATGGCTAAAATAAACCAAGATTTTGTGAATGTACAGATATAATGTACAGATATAATGTATTTTCAAAATGACCAGCAATGAAAAAAATAAAACTTTTAGATCCAGAGAAAAAAAAATATTTAAAGAAATTCGAAATATCGGGATTTTTTAATATAAAAATAGCGGTGAATTGAAAACTTTTAATTTGAGAAACAAAATAATAGGTCATTTTGTGATTCTATACGTTTAATATATTCACTAAAAGTTTCGAGAAATTCTAGGCAACCGTTTTTCAGAAATCGTGCGCGCAATAATAAAAATCACTGTTTTGTGAAAATTGACTTTAAAGATTAAATTACCCATTGATCATGTAGAAAAAGCTCAAAGTGTTTTAGACATAATTTCTCTTCTAATACGAATTTTTGTATGCAGTCCTTTTTAAATATTTTAAAAGAAAAACCGATTTTTGGATGTGGAAAGGAGGCTAAATTTCTATTAGAAGAAGCTGTTTTACTGTTATTTAGAATAACTACTCAAGCAATTAAAAAAATACATAAAATATTTCTTAAACTTGTCATTTCGGAAAAATACAAATTTATAATGGAAGAAGCTGTTTACTATTATTTGCAATTGTTTTTGAAGTAATCAAAAATATATGTATTTAAAATATTTCATGAAAAATTTTCTCCTTCCTTTAAAGTTTGCATACATCACATACAACACAGAGACATTCTTCTGTTATAACTTTATGCATTGCAAAAAGTTTTATTATTTTCGAAATAAAATTGAAATTTTTTTTGAAAATGGAAATAAATACAGGAAAACTGGCGAATAAATTTGTAATTTAGGAAACCATGGAAATCTATATCGGAAGAAGGTGATTTACAGTTATTTACAGTTATTTTCCGAATAATTAAAACATGTATATTTCAAACATCTCGCTATTTTTTTCTCGTGATTTTAAAGTTTGCTTATATCATATACAATGAAAAGACGTGCATTTGCTTTCTCTTTACCGAATTAAAAAGTTCCATTATTTGTAAAACAGATCATAGTGATTTTTAAAATGAGAATAAACATGGGAAAATTGGTGAATAAACTCCAATACTATTATGTGATGGAAATTCTGAAAAAATCATACATGGATTGAAAACATTTAAATTATTTTTATGCGATCACGTTAACGTTACAAACATTAAAACGTTCCCTAGCTTAAATGCCGAATATGATTAAAGTATGATGTTGCTGAGTTATGCTCGAATTTAGAAGTCTCCAATTATTTTTCTTAAATTTGACAGTTTAATTCTTTTTTCTATTTTTATTCACTATAATTAACATTTTCTACTTTTAGATTAAAATAAAATAAAAAATAAAAGTTCGATTATCTAAATGAGTATTTATTTTTCCATATATGCACTCTAAAGCATAGAAAATTTTAATTTTTTTGTGGAAGTGTGCCGAAAAAGAGAGAGGTGTAGACAAAATAGTATCAGACCTTGAGTTTCTTTTTGGCTTAATTAAACCTGCTTGAATCGAAATATTTGAGAAATTGGATGGTATTATCTGTTTATAAGTCTAATATTTTTATCATATGACATTTTATAATAACTCGAGCTATATGTAATAAATATTATTGCTAATAATATTATTAATATTTTGTAAATACTCCTTTAACATGTAAACTCCACGCTAATTCTCACCGATCAAAATTTAAAATGTCGGCATTACTTAAAACATTCTTTAATTAATTCGTATGTTTCATTAACAAAATAAGGTTTTATTAAAAATAAAAATCAATATCCCGTTTCGATTCCTGAACATTGATACATATGACGTATAGGAATTACGAGTTACATTTCATTATCGCTAATATTTTTAACAAAAGTTAACATAGTTGAAATTCTAGAGTCCCATAACGCAATAGTGTGGTGTTTATGAGTAAAAAACACTTGCGTATTATGTAAATTTAAAATGACGTTTTCCGCAATAGGTATTTAATGATTAATTACTGTTAGTAGTTTCACAAACCTCTTTTTTTTTATTAACTTGAAATTTTTAGTTTAAGTATAAATATTTGTTAAATTTTGCTTCGTTTGGAGGTTTAGTGCTAGAGAATTCTAAAAAAGCGATTTTGAATTAAAACAGTCCTTATACGTAAAGTTTAGTACAAAAACAGTATCCTGTGAGGTAACGAAGCTTTTTATCTTTTATCAAGTGGCCCCGAAAATCGTTCGCGGTAGCTATGCGAAAATTTCTGTCATAGAACTAAAAGATTAATGAATATTCTCGGATGAATTGGTAATTGTTGTCACATTTAGGGTTTTAGATGCCTATTTTAGGTTTTAACTGCCATAAATGCGTCAAAAACCACATAAATATGACAATCGTCCATTTTTAGATTGTGTTGTGAATGTGTTGCGCATGTGTTTTACGAAATAAAAAGATTGTGCAAAAAAGTGTTGTTAAAAATTAGAAGTGGAGAAAATGTGCTTTCAAAACATATTTCAAAATATTCGTCGTTAAAATTGTGTAATTTTAAAGGCACCATGTAGAAAATATTTTAAAAGTGTTTTACATATGTTGTTTTATAGTGTTCCAAATTGTGTGGTGTATAAAATGTGTTGTTAATTTGGGGACAAAGTGTTGTGCTGCACAACACTATTTTAAGAAACTATATTCACCAACACTATTTACATTATTTCAACACAATTAGCAACACTGTTTTTAGAGCGCATTTCTTTGCAACATATTAAGAGCAATTTTCTATAGAGCAATACTTTTATAATACATTAAGAACACAATCACCACACAAAAATCTCTTCACAACATATTAAAGTGTTGTGAATTTGGGAAAAAAAAGTGTTCCGAAATGTTTTTATTTTTGTGTTTGAGATTTTGCATTGTACTGATATTGATTCCATTTATACAAAACAAGATAGTTTTTAATTAAAGTATACAGTATTCAATAATTTTCTGCTTAATAAAATATATATTTATTTAATAAAATATCAAATATACCCTTAATGTGACAAAATATCGGGAATTTCATCTCATTTAGGTACAACGAAACATTACAATCTAGGCAATAGCATTTATTAATCAACATAACAATGGAAGGAAACATTTTGTAATTTATGATGTCGAATAATTTTTTAACTGCAGCTAATTCAAAAACATATTACTACCTAAAGTGTCAAACCTGAACTCACTAAATGGTAAAAGTACATTTATGCATTGATAGAGATTAATATTGAATGTTAGAAACCTGAAAATTTAATATTTTAAAATTTACACTTGATTTTAAGATAAAAAGCACCAACAAGAGCTCTATTAAAAAACTCTTCATAATAAATAAACAATCTGTAAATCGTTGTTCGTAATAAATATAGATTATTTTTTCTTTTTTACTTTTTTTTTTTTTTTTTTTTTTGTAAAGTAAATGGCTTTTTATTGGTTCCTGCTTGACAATCTTTTTCTATAAAATTAACGGAGCGGATCCTGCGGCAATCAGGATCTTATCAAATATGTCCTCAAGTATGATTAAAAATTACCTTGGAAATGCATAAAAAATTATTATATTATGTTAACATCCTAATCAGCCAAGTTAATTGCTGAAAATTCAGAAATTTCAAATGTTATGTATTCACATTATAGTAAATACCTAGTTAAAAATCATAAAATATAATTTTCGTGGAAAAAAATAGCTTAAGGCTGTTCTTAAATCCAAACTAGTTACTTTTTTCGCGAACCATAAATGTATGAAATAGTATGGTGTTGATCAGGGCTTACATTCTACACTGTTAAAAATCTTATCCTAGTTTGAACCAAATTTTGGTTCTCAATATCTGTCCCCGTAAGATTTTGAAATCTCGTACCAACATTTGGAGCTCGCGTTGAAGCGTAATTCCAATAGTTGGAACGAGATCGAAACAGGAAGCTCCAATAAGGTGTAAGGTTCAATAATACATCGTATGGAACTCAATAGCTGTCACCATAAGATGTTTATCTTATGGTGACAGATATTGAGCACCATAATTTGGCTCAAACTCGAGCAACATTTTTAACAATATCTCATTAAAAAAAAAAAAAAAAAAGTATAACCGTTATGTATACCCCCCCCCCCCTCCTTTACTCCAACCACAAAATTAAAAACTTTTTATTTTCTTTTTTTCTCTTTATTTTCCCTTTTTTTTTCTTTTTTTCTCTTTAAAGAAAATAAAAATTTTAAATATATTTTTCGTCATAAATTTAACTGTCAACTAATTACACTTTTTAGTTATCACTCCTTCCGAATATAAAGCAAATTTTCTTATTCCAAATTTTCGTATTAATGAATTACAGAATCTCCGATTAAACATGATAATGTTTATGATTCGGAAATAGTATTAATACATAAAAGGAATAGTTCGCAAATATGCATTTTTGTGAAAAAATAAATGCATTTTATAGAAATTCATATTTATATGCTGAAGCATGGAGCAATGCTTTTCAATTTCCTATAAAAGGTGCACATCTCCAATGATAATCGAGTGCTTTAGCATGACAATTTTGTGCGGTGAGTCCCTAAAAATCATATTTAATTAAAAGTTTGCCAATGTTTTAAAAAAGAATTCAATGCTTTTATACAAGCAGGGGAAACACTGCTCGATTGCTTTCTACAAGAATAACAATGCATGGTAATCGTATCTACTTACAAATCAAAGTGACTCCATAAATGTGCAGAGCAGAGCCTTAGCGAGGGTGAAGTTCATGATATAAAATAAATTTAAAAAAATCATCAATGTGTTTTTTATACTCGTACATAGCAACAGAAAATATTCTTTTCATTGTTAGATATCTGCATATGAGTAATTAAAAATAACAAAAAAGCCAGTTATGCATGATACTAATATCATAAAATAAAATCGAATTGAAAGCAAATTCATTGTTCAGTCTCTTAAATGGCGCCCGTATCAATACGTTGTTGTCGCCAGACATAAATTTGCAAATATCATTAGAATTAAAAAAAAATAAGTTTCTGATTTTCCTTTTTTTTTTTTTTTTTTTTTTTTTTTTTTTTTTTAAATAAAAATAGCGTTAAAAATTTTTGAAATAGAATTTAATACGTCATTTTTAAGGAGAAAAGATTTTTCTCTATATATGAATAAGTAAAATTTTGAATGAAAGACGGATTAAGCTAGAGCCAGCCCCAGCCAAAAATGGATAAAAAAGTTGAGTCTCCTAACATGAGCGACACATTACGTCACATCTAAGTGTTTTGATAAAAAAAGGGCAAAAGTTTGGAGATGGTAAAAAAAAAAAGAAACTATAATTTAGCATAGGTTTTTTGGAAGCATTATTGCACTGGACCCCGCAGTCCTGTTTTATGAGCTCCAGAGAATTCTTACCAATACGAAAATATTTAGTAAAAACAGAAAAGTACTGGAGCTAAGCTCAAGTGGACTCAAGCGCAAAGTAAGCCTTAAATTGATTTTATTATGAAACAGTGTGATCGCATTGTTTTTTCGTTTTTCAGTAAAAACAGTAGATTTCTTAGAAAATAGTGTCAAATTAGACATTTTGAACAAAATATTTAACTGCGACAAAGTAAAACAGACAAAAAAAAAAAAAAAAAAAAAAAAAAAAAAAAAAAAAAAATCTTAAGATAGCATTTACTTATAATCGAAGAAAAGAAAAGAATGGGAAAAAAGAGTTGTTTTGATCAGAAATCATTTTAATAATCATGCCTTGAAGTGCAGTGCTTTTATGTTTAAAAATGAATCAGAAAATACTTCCGAAAGATTCACTTTGAAGAGCGGGGAAAAATACTTTTTCGAGAAGCATATTAATAGAAGAGGGTTATTCTCTGCAATAGTGCAAAAAGTGTTTCCCAGCCATATAAATGCTCTAAATTTCACTTTATTTTTATTTATTTATACTTTTATTAAAAGGTCTAAAGTTTGTTTATTAGGGGCAGGGCGTAAAATTTAAAAATAAACAAATTTAATATTTAAAAATGTAAGATATATCATGCAAATATCATTCCCTCACCTCTCCCCTACCCATATACTACCATACTTTACTGCCTGATTTTTTCCATTCAGAAGTAAAAATAATTAAAAACACCCTAAGCAAAATAAAGTTCTTAATTGGTACCTTACAAAAAATAATAAAAATATTATTTTTTACTATAATTATGTAGTCTACTCAATCAATTATATGTCTCCCCATGTTAGACTATCATTCCTTCACACCTTGCTATTATCGCGTATATCCTATCACTAAAGATGAGCAGCAGTCTAGCATTCTTCACAGAGATGAAGTTAATTTGAGTACTTGTCAGACCAGCAACATAATTTGGTGGTGTAAGTTTTTGTTAATTTTCTAGAAATTTTTTTCAATCAGAAAATCGGGGAGTATTTTTATTAGCATCATTCCCTCACACAGAATGCTAAATTTTTAGCAATTTTCAAAATTTTTAATTTTATCATACATTATATATTATGTGTTCTTCTTTAAGGAATCAATTTGGTTTTTTCCATAATTTTGTATTTTTCATGACAATTAGTAAAAACATCTTAATTTCATCATTCCCTCACTCGTCATTCCCTCACATTTATTGTTATGAGTTAATGATAAAGTGAATGGGGAATATGTACTTTTGTTTAAAATTTTATAACGATTTCTGCTGCTATTAAAATCTTCAACAATTGACCAATACTAGCAAATTATCCAATTTTTATGAAAATTTACCTGTGTAACATTCAAGTCAGACTGCTTGGTCAAATTTGCAGTATTGTAGAGAAGTTACCCAAGAACGTTAATTTGAAAACTGTTAACAGCATGATTTTGTTTCGTAAAAACTCGTAATATTCACAATAATTATTACACAATGAAAGACTTTGGTAATGATGGTCATAATGATAACAGTCAAACAATATATCTTAATGGTCTTAATTTTTTTTTTTTTTTTTTTTTTTTTTTTTTTTTTTACGCATATGATCAGGACCAGTACTTGGATTTTTTTTGTAAGTGTGAGCGAAATTTATTTGGCCCTTTATGAATAACGTTTTTATTCATTTGTTATACATATGCAATCAGGTAAAGTAATCTAGTCTTCGGATCATGTTTATACTATGTTATGCAGCCAGATTAAGTTTATTTTCACACTATCTCAAAAATAAAACAAAATCGTATTAAAATGGCTGAAAATTTATTTCATGAAAAATTTTGTTTTCGCGATTCATAGGAAATCTCAACTATGGATGAATTTTTCCCAAGAGGTCATAGGACTTGTAAACCTTCAAAAAATTCAATCTTTGAAAAAAAAAAAATTGTTTTGTAGTATATTAGAGTAAAAATATCTAATACCTTTAAAAACTAGTCGGATGCGCGAATCCCAGAAATTCCTTCTATCGCATATATGATAGTACTTGAAAGTTTGCGGTCGCAGCTTCAAAATTGAATGGCAATCTACACTGTTAAAAATTTTTCTCCAGTTTGAACCAAATTTTAGTGCTCAGTAGCTACCACCATAAGATGGTGAAATCTTGTATGTTGAAGCTTCCTATTTCTACCTTGATCCAACTATTGGAACTATAATTCAACAGAGGCTACAAATATTGGTTCAAGGTTTCATCATCTTACAGTGGCAGCTAGCTATTGAGCACCAAAAATTGGTTCAAACTAGGACAAGATTTTTAACAGTGTATACTCAAAAAGACGATTATAAAGGTATAAATTTATTGAATATTGTACATTTAAAAGAGAGGTATAAGCACAGCATTTTTCAAAGAAATTCTTGGAATTTGTCACGATTTACACCAAAATATAATCAACATCTTACATCAATGTCTAACTGAAGCTGAAGTTTAATGGAAATTTGTATCTTAGCCTTTTAGAAAGAATTATCACAAAAAATGGGGAAACTGCAGCATAATAGCACCATCTGTTGGGCGATTTATATTAAAAACTAATCCGCACCAATTTAGGTCAAAGAGTAACTGAATCAAAAGATTTATTAAATTCCATGCATTGATTCATAAAAAAGTGCCTACAAATTTTTTGTTACACACATGCATTTTCTAAAAATAATCAAATCGTGTTCAGAACCTTCTAAAACGCATAAATCCGTCGAAAACAGAAAAATTTCAGGAATTCTATACTTTTTTCTTTTAATGCTAGAAGAAAGTTAAAATGAATGATATGCTTAGAATGTGATAAAAAGGGAATATTTTCAAAGAGAGAATAATTTTCCACAAAATGTGATTTTATGGCATTGTGTGCAATGTATTTAAAAAACGTTTTTACATTTTTTCATGATAAAATATGTATGGTTATCAAGTTAATATGGTTATAAAATATATATGGTTTTAGTATATGGTTATAAAGTGCGCCTAAATTTTTATTTTTTCTGTTATTATTATTTTTTTTTTGTCTTGGTGTTATATTGCTAAAATTTTGATAATTACATAAAATTGGTTACAGGTTTGTTTTTAAAACTTAAAAATACTACTTAAAGACGCCATTCAGTGTAAGAATGAGATTATCAAGTATAAAAGATTCAATTTTTTTCTTTTTATATCTGGAAATTATTTTGTAATCGTACGCGCAAAGTTTTGTTTTTGAAACATAACTATGCTATAAATAATTTATTTTTAGGTACGATTTAAATGGAGTTTGGTATGAAAATTTCTCTTTATTGTGTAGAAATTCTTTTTTAATAATGTCTTCAACCTGTAGTTTCAACTAAGCAGTTCAATTAAATTTTCAATTAATCGACAGTTTAAAAACCCCTATCAATAATATAATATCATTAATCAAATAAATACATTTTTTCAGATTATGGGGAAAATTGGGTATTATAATACCCAATTTTCCCCACAATCTGAAAAAATGTATTTATTACTACTTCAAGAATTCTATTTTGTATTGTATAGTTTCTAATATGTAAAATGACAAAAATGTAAAAAATTTTTCACTTTCCAAAATTTTAAAAGTCATATGACCAATTAAATCAGCAGTTTTTATTTTGGAAATAAGTATGCACTTCATCAAAATGCATTTGAATGTACGCATCAAACAAATGTTATTAGTAACTAATAATAACATTTTTTTTATTTTATCCCAAACAAGAGATGGAATCGGTGCCATGTTGTTATAAAGCAAAAATATGTCCATGAGTACCGTCGTGAATAGTCTTAGTGACTCCGGCAACGAGTTAATCAATAAATTTTGATTTTACTCTAATTTCTAAAATTTCTATTATTGTAAAATATAATTTTTTACACCATCGAATAGGGTAGAAAGTGTAATTTTAAATTCTGTTTGCTTTAAAACTGCATCTCAATTTTTGTGATCTTAAAAATCTGATTTTATTAAACATCTATTCGCGAGCAGTTCTGTTAAGAATGACTACTGGTTTGCTCTTAAAATAATATAAGAATTTTCGCATTTTTTCTCCTAATATTCAATTATGAAATTGAAACTTTCTCAATCAATAAATAAAAATAAATAAGTAAAATACAACTTTAACAAATATGTAATCGAAGTCTCTTAAGGAGACTTAGGCACAGTACCTTGAAATTGGTCAAAATATCGATTTTCTTTCATTTGATACACTGAAAAAAATGGGTTCCCAAAAATGAGTAAAAATTACTCATTTTTAAGTACTTCACATACTCAAAATAGCTCAGATCCAAATGTACTCAAAACTGTGAAACACATGTACTCATTTTTGATTCCGCGGTTGTGTTCAAATATAAATCACTATATACTGCACCCAGAACTCACAAATTAAAGTAAAAATATGCTGGAATTTATTTCTTGCTCAAAAATATTAACAATAAACGTTTAATTGATTTTTTATTAAGAGATACAGCAAAATTATTAGCAAGATACTCAAATCGAATACTTTTATGACGAGAACATTATTTTCAAGAACTTATAAGTTATTTTGAAATACTGTGCATAATTTAATATTTACATTAATAAGCATCTTTTATGCCATTCTGAATGAAATAAACCTGGGTACAAAATTATCGTTTGTTTAGATTAATAACATATGATGGCTCAAAACTGAGACACCAATGTGTTCATTTTTGATCCAAGCATACTCAATTTAATATGAGTACATCGATTTACACATTTTTGAGTACTTCATTTTTTTTCTGTGTATTAACTGAAAGTTTTTTTATTTGCGAATATTTTGATGCCTCATTTTTACCTAACGGCAATTATATCGCGAGATATTGTAAATTTTGTTAATAGATTCAGCGCAATTATCCATCTAGTTATCAAGGGAGTGATAAACTTGATTTATTTTACATCAAAAGACACGAGAAATGTTAAATAAGAGAAAGAAGCTGCAGCACAGCAAAGGGTAATTATATTATAGACAGAATTTTTACTATAATTATCCTTTATCTTCAGTTTATAAATCGATTTATAAACAGAAAACCTGTTAATTTTTTCATCTTTCCTAAGAAAAAAAAATAATGCAGGAGTTGAAATGTCAGATATGACAAAATTATCGCTGCTAATAATCAGATAAGGAAGAGCCAGAACATCAGGTCATTATACATTTAATTTTGATTTTTTTAATATTGCTTACAAATAAATTGTGGGTGATTTGAATTTCTATAAATAAATGTAAAATGGTTTACTAACACATATTCTATAAAAAATATGCATTGGTGTTATTTTGTCTTCATTTTTTTCCAAACGTATCAAAGTGCCCCATAAGGTTATCAATCTGCCCCAGGGATGGGTCACATTGAAACAAATGACCTTTTTAGATCTTTTTAAAGCTACATGCAAAAATACTACATAAAACAATGATTTTACGTTTTAATAACACACTACACAAGTTTTGCTGATACCACATGGAAAAATAACTTGAATTTTTTTTTTTTTTTTTTTTTTTTTTTTTTTTTTTGACACCAAAAAGATTCTTAGAAAAAACCGTATCAATGTGCCCCAATCCCCCCTATATATTATACAGTAAAACCCCGATAATTCGGATTAATTGGGACCAGACCTAATCCGGATTATCCGGAGAATAAGAAAAAAGTTAAGTAAAATAAAACATACGTACAGAAGATCACCTTTATGTTTAACTTATTGATTATTTATAGACAGTAAAAATGTTTACTTTGTAATAAAAAAGTTTGTAATTTTTTGCTGTGCCAGTTTTCTATACCTGTTGTGAGTCGTACGGTCACGCATCCGCTTGAGCATAAGTAGTACGTTGGGTGTAGTTAATGAGAGTTTAAATAAGAAAGCTTAAGGTATTCTTTCGAAAAGATTTCAGAAAAAGTTTTTTTAATTCAGAATACGACGATGAAATAAGTTTATGCTATGGAAATTAACTAAATCGTTTCTCAATCGCTTGACCAAACCGATCCGGATTATCCGGGGATCCGGATTTACGGGGTCCGGATTTGCGGGGTTCTACTCTATATAAATCCATGAGATTTATATATGTATCCTGTGTCCAAGGCACTTGTGTGCCTTGTTTTCCAAATCTTTGCCTTGTGCAGTATTAATAACATCTTTTAATAAAGTTTAAATAATTCATGTAAGCATAATAAAAGATTTTTTTATCAGAATCACATATTATTTAATCTTTCATAAATACTCCTATATCTGCCCGAAATAAATGAAAATAAATAAATTAAAGCGAGAGAAAAAGAGTCAGCATTCAACAAATGCAAAATGTTTACTTTTTCACAAAGCTGAACCATAAAGTGTATTAACATTTTATTTATGTTACCCGAACATTTTGATTTTCAAACGTATGAAAATTAACAAAAATTTCTATTCGAAAACATGTACATATAAGAAACGGCGCTCCATTAATTTTCGTTAATAAGCTTCAAAACTACGGATAATTTTCGACGACTTATTGTCTTATACAAACACACTATATCACCTAACTATGCATGTGAAATCATACTAAAATTATAAAAAAAATAATGAAAAAATAAAGAAAAGCAATAATTTACTCTCTATATTTTTAAAAAATCAAATTTTCAAATGATGTATAGTTCACTTTACTCAAAAACATTATTAAACAACAACAACAACAAAAAAAACGTTGCTGTCGTATGTATTTTTTGCTAATTAACTTCGAATAATTGTACAAATATTTACATATTTGACTACTTGTAATTTTGTATAATAAAATCTAAAAAAAAAAAAAAAAAAAAAAAAAAAAAACCCACAAATGAAATATTAGTTATGTATATCATCATCATAACTATCGTTTTCAGTCCACTAAAGCTGTAGTTATCTCTATACATTTAAAAAAAATAAAAGTAACAAGTCATGAATTGCACATCAAACGTAGCAAATGATGTGCGTCGTTAAAAATATTTAGATCTTGACGTAATAGTATGCAATACTTTGGATACAGTATAGTAGCCGAAATCTTATGTGCTTTTCTGTAAGTACTATCTGTTGTGTATTATACAGAAAGTAACTTGTAGTAAGTCTCAGAAACGCATATCAATTTTTTTAAATGTTAAATAAGTTTAATGTAATTAAAACGCACGCCAAGCAATTTCTCTCCCCCCTCCCTCATACCATTATGCAATGGAATACTTTTGCTTTGCCCTGCAAATTAATAACAAATATTCTTTGTACCACACATTGTATAGAATGTATATTTTAGTATATACTTCATAGATGCATATAAATTTTATTATGTTCGAAAGAGTTCATCAATAAAATACACTTAAAACTATTTTTTTTTCCATTGGCGGTAATGTAACGCAATACTTTTGATTGCCCCTGTAATTAAACTATGACAGACTGACTAGACGACTATGGTTGCTACGTATTTACATAATTACGAACGCACTTAAAAATGGTGCATAATTCGCGTATCATTTTATTTTTAAAAATAAATAATTATTTTGGTTACATTTATTATTTAGTAATCAAGAATGAAAATGAACTAAAACGATATATAATAAGACTAAAAAATCATAAATGATGTTTCATTGTAAATACATATTTTCAATAATTAAACTTAAAAATTTTCATTTTTTATCTTTACACAGCTAATAACTAGGTTTCTGTTCATTATCCCCCCCCCCTCCCTCTCCCATCACACTTCACCTCCCTCTGGTATCAAATTCGTATCGTAGTTCGTTCATCCAATGGAATTCTAGCAGTTTAATAGTATTTACGTATTTTGCTTGAAGGAATAAAAAAGCTTACTTGATTGATCATTTGGATCATAAAGGTATGGTTTATGGGCGTTTCAAGAACTGTACTCTGGAATTCCGCTCTTTGCGTTGTCTTTATATATTTCTCCTGAACTCCTTTTGCTGTAAACTTGTGTCCACAAATGAACTGTAAGTAAAAATTTTTTAATTATTTTTCTTGAGTTTTGATTTATTGTTGCCTATTGATAATTAATTGCCTAACAGACAAAAAAATATATAGATATTAAAATATTTATAATTTTGGCAGAAAAATATAGCATTTTTAGCAAAATTTTTTTAAAGAAAAAACATCTCTTTTTTTTTTTTTTTTTTTCGTAAAATATGTGAATTTTGTTATTTTTGCAGAAAAAAGATCTATATTTCTATAGAAAAATACTGTTTTAATGAATATGTATAGAGGTTTTCTGTAAATTAAATGTTTTACAACTGGCTCTAAATTTGACCGATTTTTTTTCTGTTAATTTGAGAGATATTTTTCACCGTGTATGTAATCATGATAAACATCCGTTTGTGGTAATGTTAATATACTTTTACATTTGAGGTTCCCTAAATCCGTTTTCGCTTTACTTGAGAGATATTCCACATGCAGGGTGTCCAGCAAATAGGACCCCGATTTCAAAATTAAATTTCTCAAAAACAGAGATCGATAGAATTATGCGATAAACGGTTTGTTTATTAGGTAAGATGTAAAAATCTTATACAGAAGTTTCGAAAGGCGAATATTTTGAAAAGATTATATTCTGATTGTAAAGAATACCTGATTTGACATTTTTCTTGTCTTATATTGCTTAAAGAAAACGAGCTTTTCGTCTTACAGTGTCATATTCTTACGAATTTTGGAATTACATTTTTGAAATTTCAAAAATCCAAAAATTTAGTTTGAAAAATCATTAAAATATGCCACTGTAATCCGAAAAACTCATTCTCTCCAAGCAACTTGGAAAAAAAAAGAAAAAAAGTCAATTTAAACATTTTTATGCACCCTGTATAATACGGTGTTCTTATGAGTAGTGTTATTTTTCAAAAAAATACCAATATTTGTTTTAGAAAAATTAAAAGAGGAATTTTATTTAAAGAGGAATGTTTTATAATAAAATATTGTAAACGAAGAGTTTCCTGATTCTGAAATTCTAGGAAACATACGAACCTTGTAATTATGTGCATGTATGAATGTATTCGTGTATATAGTTTTATCATGCATTTAAAGCGGTTCTTAAATTTCCTGATCAGCAAAATCGAAATATTCTGACTCATGTGTTAAAGTAAATGCTTAAAATTGGCAAGATTAATTATTGGAGCTATTTAGAATTAAAATGAGTTTTCCATTTTATAATAAATAAGTTACTTACAGTAGCCAACAATGCTTTTTCACAAACGCAAAGGATCACTCAGAAAATACCGTTAAAGTAGGCGGTTTAAACCAAATTTCCTGACAAAAGCGGACAAAAAAAAAAAAAGCAGTCAGAGAAAAGAAAAACCAGTTGGTAATTGATCCGAAAATCGATTATAACTCAATAAATAAATTGTTAAAAAACATCAAAATAAATATAAATAAATATGAAATCTTATTTTGATTTCAAATCACTTCAATATTAAGTTCTTCCGATTTTGAGCCATTACGTTTAAATTTGTCAGAAAGTTTCGTGCTTATTGAACTGTATACACTGTTAAAAATTTTTTCCTAGTTTGAACCAAATTTTGGTTCTCATTAGCTGCCACTGTAAGATGATGAAACCTTGAACCAATTTTTTTAGCTCCTATTGAAGCATAGTTCCAGTAGTTCGAACGAGGTTGAAACAGGAAGCTCCAAATGTTGGTACGAGATTTCACCATCTTATGGTGACAGTTACTGGGCACCAAAATTTGGTTCAAACTAGAGCAAAATTTTTAAAGTGTACTTGAGAACCGCTTTAAGGGCAATTGTAACATAAATGGTTCAAATTTTTAAGTTTTTATTACCGACCTAAAAAATAGAGCTAAAAGATTATGGTGCTAAACGATTATGCACCTAAGATATTATGGTGCTGGAAGGTTTTTAAACAATATATTTTAACCATCTGCGGGTGTTTATACATATATATTTTGCCTTTTTTTTCAAAATGCATTTTTTTTTTGTGTCTGTGTGTGCGTTGGAATTTATTTCTAAAATTCTATTTTAGGTAAACGATTGACTTTCCAAAATTGTGTTACTAACTTTGTTCTTTAAAAATTCCTAACATTAAAGGCCCGCGTGATTTTTTTTTTTTAAATAATGAAAAGTATATTCTTAAAAATTTTAGGACTTTCAAAGTTTTCCAGTAAAAGATTTTTAATTTTATTTGTTTTAATATCTTCAGGTCTGATGTATCCTATAGGATACACATCTTTATATATATATATTTTTTCCACGTATATACATAATGCTTTAAAAAAGAGAAAATGGTGTGAATGGAGCCTGACAGATAGCAGTACTAAAATAATAGTGGTTTGTTTCTTATAGCGTTTTTTTATATGTTATATAAAAATGTCTTGCAGCAAAAATGTACGAAGTGTACAAAAATGAAAACGTAAATAATTTTACTTTGCGTTAAGGTACCGTTTGTAGAGTTTATTAGTATTAAATTAATTATTAAGTATATACTTATTTTATGTTTTTCAAATTTTTGAAAGTAAAATAAAATAAAATAATCCTAACAAATTATCATAAAAATGTACTTTTTTAATCTCCATGTATCATCAAATTTTATGCACAAAAAATAAATTTTATTTGTTTTTTAATATAAATCCATAATTGAAATTAAAAAAAGTTCACAAATAAACCCTGGGGTCTGAAGAAGTTAAGCCCTAAACGGAAATTGTTTCTTATTATTTTTAAATAGCATGTTTTTTGACCCCATAACAAATTTCAAGGTTATATATTTCACAGTTTTCAGAAAAGTTTACTGGGTAAACATAATGTTTAAAAAATATGCGAAAAGTTATACAAACAAAATATAAAAATAGCTGCCTGTGGCAGCCCTGTTTCTATATGGGATTTGATTTATATATGGGCTATAATGTGTATAATTACTGTTAAAAAAATTGTCTACTTCTATTTTTATGTAAAATACGTGATTTTAAATATTTCGCATAAACTTTTTTATTTCAAATGTCGTGATGTACCAAAAACATTTTCCATTTTCAAAAGCTCGAAATTTTAATGAACTCATTTTTAAAGTAAAGACATGAAACTGTCTGAGGTGATTTTTGAAGAGGTGTATAAGATGCCGTGTGATTTCATTTTCCGCTCGATTCATTAGAATTTAATTTATAAGCAATTATTTTCTCAGTATGAGCTTTTTTTTCGTTCCCAGATCTCCCGATTTTGAAGATCAAATTCTGTTCAAAACGCCATTTGTGACAGCATTTTTTTTGCACTATATTCCACATTTACCAGAAATTCGACAAGCATGGCACATTGTGTAGTTTCTAAATAAGAGAATTTGCGAGTTTGAGGCATTTGAAAGAAAAAATAAATTTAAAAATAAATCAGAAAATGAGCAGTTTGGATTGGAATACATCCTTAAGTAAACTTTTATGAATAATTCTAATTATCTTAATAACTATTAAAATATTTTGGGTTGAATATCAACATTTTGTTAATAATTTTGCAAAATAATAGTATTTTATAATGCAGTTGGAAAACCGATTCTATTAAAATGTGAAAGAGAAAGAGTGAAATCTGCGATTTGAGATTTTTTTAGTTTACAATTATATAGTTTCGTCATACTTTAATTACGTTACTAAAAAATATTACATATTTGAAAACCATATAATTTAAACAAAGGTAATTTATGAAAACTTATTTCCGCAATTTAAAATGCATGTACCTCTGTATCCCTAGTTATGACAGCATTAACATATTTTAATTACCATTTTTAATAGCATACTACATAATAACACGTAAACTGTATGGTTTTCGTTTTTTTAAGGGAGACCCGTAAGATAAAACCCAAAATTTTTGTTATTGATTTTAAAGTAATGAATTTTGGTGTACTATTTAAGAATCTTCTTGTAAGGAATAATTAGCAAAAAAATTCACTTTTTATTAAAAAGTATATTTTTTATGGGGATTTTTATGATTTTTTTTTGTCGAAAAATACACTTTTTAAAATTACTACTCCTCATTCAATTTTCAATATTTTAGTATTACTAAAATTTCTTAAATAGTGTTATAGTATATAGAAAAGAACTAAGGAGAGATATTTTTAATTTTCTATTTTAATCGGCTAAAAAAAAAAAAAAAAAAAACGCATGGTAAATTTCTTTAAATTCGTTATAATTTTCATGTTTACCAATTTATGTAAAATTTTCAGAAATAGTTAAAAAAAAATCTCTCCGTAATTTTGTTGAAAAATTTTTTAAGATTCTAAAAACAAACACTTTGTTTCTAAATCATTTTACCACTGAGCCTTAGAACTTTGAACTTAGGCAAAATATGAAAAAAGTCATTTTCAGGAAAACACGTTTTAAATGGCCGCTAGTCCTTTAAACTCTATAGTGAGTACAATTTAAAAAGCTCATTTTCTACCTGTTCCAAGTGTCCCCGAGTTCTGAAATTTTGCATGGATATTCGCAAATATGTATTTTATCGTTTTCTGAGAATATATATATATATATATATATATATATATATATATATATATATATATATATATATATATATATATATATATATATATATATATATATATATATATATATATATATATAACTTTTGATGATTTTTGGCCGAAAATGGGGTTCGGGTCTCCCTTAAATTGATGCAATGTACCCTTGCGGTTAGAGAAAATAAAATGTAATTTGTACAACATATCTTTGACCCAAAGAAATGTGTCTTCTACTCTCATTTTACTAAATACACGGACTTTTAAAACAAAAATTCCTGCATAATTAGAAACGTTTTTAGATTTTTTTTTAGTATATTATGTCAATATTTATACTTAATATGTCATACCACATTTATCTCAAGAAGATGAGTTTATTAGAATAATGCAATTTTCCAAAGATATTTTAATACAAATGATTTCAGGCGAAACTTTAAGCATGTAATCTTTAAATAACGCCAATATTAGCATTATTTTGTGACAGGTTATCCATCTTTTCCATTTAAATGAATTTTTATTACCCAAATAATATGCTTATTAAATAATAATAATAATAATAATAACAACAAGAAATGTAATTTAACAAATTACAATGACTATTTGGAAAATGATATTTTCAAAGACTAAAATTTCAGACTTACAAATAAATTCCATATTTAAAAAAATAATAATAATAAACAGAATTTTTATGATGATCAAAACGTAGCTTACGTAATAACAAAGTCATATATTATTTACGCCATGGATTAAACAGACATTCCTCGACCATGCATGAACAAATTTTAAACGAAATTTTACTTTTAAAATTTTCGGTACTGCAAATTTTTTAAACTTGCAAACATCGCGCATTTTCAATTTTTACGCTGTCATATAGGGGGAAAAAGTACTGTTAAATGTAATTTGTTTGAAAGCTGTATCTCAATTTGTTTCTCAGTTATTATTATTTTTTTAAGTTTTCAATACTTTTTTGTCACAAATGGCAACATAATTATTCCATTTCTGGACATTAAACATAGACCAATCAGAAAATGAATAAAATCCGGACATCATACGGATTCAGATATGTCTCCGACATCTCTAGACAGAAAGCAAATCATTTTCCAAATGATTAACAATGAGATAAATCATAAGAGCTTCACTTTTTTACAATCTTTCTCAAGTTGTTTCTCATAAAGTCGGCTATTATATAAATCATCAGCCAATAACTAACAACACACTTGCTTTGCTGTCATCAGATTCGCAATTAAGATCTTATTGGGTCGTAAGATTTTTAGTGACGGTCTGCCACTCATTTCAACTTCAGAAGCGCGCATCTTTTATGGACTCTTGAATTTGTACACAGAGTTCTTCCAAGATTGTTTAAGTGCCATTTGGAAAGCAAGTTGTTGCGTTTGTTTGCCGTAGTAAAAACTGAAAATGACTGACAAAGAAGCATAAAATCGCTATTATAATTATAATATATGTCTAGTAATTCAAAAAAGACAGGGTTATTTTAAGTTGTTTTTTTTTCATTTATCTCACTTTCGCTTATTTTATAATGTAATTTATAATATTTCTGGGATAATCTGAATGAATAAAAATTTCTGTCCCCCTCCCCCCTTTTTAAATTATAATACGAAAAATTGCAACCATAATATGATAATTCTCCTTTTAGTTTGAACAATGGAAGTTATCCATTGCCACCAATGTGAAGAAATTTCATAAATGCATTTTAAAATTTAGATTAAAGTACAAAGATGGGATTATCTGAAAAAATAACGAATGCGGGCCAATCTGCAAATAAAGTGCTTTCATTTAAAAAAATAATAATCAAAATCAGTTCAGTAGAAAGTTCAGGACCGATGACTAAAAAAAAAAACCAGCCTGGTCTTTAAATATGTTAATAATAATGAGATAAATCATACAAGCTTAAATTTTTTTACAAACTTTCTCAAGTTGCTTCTCATAATGTTGGCTGTTATATAAATCATCAGCCAATAACTAACAACGCATTTGCATTGCTGTTGCCAGATTCGTAATTAACATCTTATTGGGTCGTAAGATTTTTAGTAACGGTCTGTCACTCATTTCAACTTCAGAACCGCTCATCTTTTATGGACTCTCGAATTTGTACACTGAGTTCTTCCGAGATTGTTTAAGTGCCGCTTGGAAAGCAAACTGTTGCGTTTGTTTTCCGTAGTAAAAACTGAAAATGACCGGCAGAGAAGCATAAAATCGCTATAATATTCTCAATATAAGTCTAGTAATTCAAAAAAGTCAATGTTATTTTACGTTAAGTTTTCTTTTCATTTATCTCACTTTCGCTTATTTTATAATGCAATTTATTTTGTTTCTGTTAAAATTTGAATAAATCAAAATTTCTGTTTGATTTTTTTCCCCTGTAAAATACTTTAATGCAATGTTTGTTATTGATTTACATCTGTATTTTATCACCTACTACACGCGAATTCTCTATATGTAATTAATAAGTTATTGTGACGATATATTTTACGAATTTTCGTCAAGTTTGTTTTTATTTTTTTACGCAATTTGTAAAACTTAGCATTTTGTTTCAATCAAAACTTTTGATTTTCCAATGTAAAATATTGGACTACTAGCTGACCCGCCTGGCGTTGCCCGGGTCCGTTATAATAATGTTAAACGAACTTGAAATTTTTATGATTTTATCTTCAACTCAAAATATGTGTTAATACACTGTTAAGAATTTGACCCTTTTGCTGCATCGTCACTCCACCGCTTTTATAGAAAATGATTACTTCAGCCTATTTTGGAGCATTGTCATAGGTCAAAAGAGATATATTCTATAAAAGCGGGGGAGTGATGATACAGCAAAAGGGTCAAATTTTTTACAGTGTACATTATATTAAATACGTGCCCCCTGACTGTGTCAAAAATTGGTTTTTTAAAAAAAAAACTAATATTTAGCTGCAAAAATACCTAAAATGACTGCAATGGGAAACGCAGGAGGGAATATGTGTCCAACGATTTCGTGTTGATATTTATCCTTAAAATTACTGTTAAGTGACTTAACTAAATACTTTTTTCACATAGATATCCCAAGTGAAATATTTTGAATTTCAAACTAATTATATATCACTCTTAAATCTGACTATACCGCGAATGAAATCGATTCTCGATGATTCGCTAAAAGGTTAGTATATAATATTATAAATTCAGAGCCATTTTACAAAAATAGGTGTATATTTTTTATCAAACATGCGTAATGTTCATTCTATGAACAAAATCCTAACCGTAACCTAATTGTATCGGAATCATAACTTGTCTGTAACTTAGCTGTATCTTAACAGTAACCTAACTGCAAGTTAAATATAACATAAATGTAACTTGGCCGTCACCTAATCATAACCTACCCATAATCTAACCACAACCTAACCGCAACTTAACCTTAACCTAACTGTAACTTAACCTTGACCTAACTGTAACCTAACCGGAAAATAAAATAACAAAAGGGTCACCGGAACGTAATTGCAACCTAACTGTTATCTAACCGTAACCAAGTTCTAATTTAACATTTACTATAAACGAAATATTTTAACCATCTCGCGCTAAGTACTTAGTTTCACTTTCCACCGCTACGGAGCGCATTATGTTTTGTAGAACATCCGAATTTTAGGTTCGGATTGGATTCAAGTTCATGGAAATTATTTTGTCTTCTTCGGATACAGTTATGGTTGTTTGGAATATTTGTGTTCAGTTTAGATTCGGTTAAATTCAGATTTCGTGGGGTTTTTTTTCCCCTTCAAATGGGATTTTTAAGTTCGGGTCGGGTTGTACTTATATGAAAATTATTTTACCTAGTTCCAATGAGGTTATACTTCACTGAAATATTTTTGTTAGGTTCAGATTAAGTTTGGTTCAAATTTCGGGATTTTTTTTTCTTTTTTTTACAAATTTTTGGAATGGGGATTATGTCCATGGAAATTATATTGTCTTGTTCGTATTTGGTTATAGTTATTTGGACTATTTTCGTCGGATTCAGATTTGGTTCGATTCAGATTTTAGGTATTTTTTTAAATTGATTTTTAAGGTTCTGGTTGGATTCATGTCCAGGGAAATTATTTTGTCTTGCTCGGATCGGGTTTTGGTTCTTTGGAATATTTTTTTCGGGTTCAGATGTCGTTCAATTCAGATTTCGGCTTTTTAATGGAATTTTTAGGTTCAGGTTGGGTTGCGCATCAACGGAAATTATTCTGCATTGTTCGAATAAGGATATGCTTCTCTGGAATATTTTTGTCAGATTCAGATTTAGTTCATTTTTTAGGTTCGGATTGGGTTCATGTTCATGGAAATTTTTTTGTCTTGTTCAGGTCCGGGTATGGTTCTGTGGAATATTTTTGTCGATTCAAATTTCAGGTATTTTTTTCAAATGGAATTTTAGGTTCCGATCGGTTTCATGTCCACGAAAATTATTTTCTCTTATTCGAATCCGGTTATGGTTCTTTCGAATATTTTGATCGGATTCAGATGTAGTTTGCATAAAACTTCAGGCTTTTTTTTCAAATGGAATTTTTTAGGTTCGAGTCAGGTTTATGTTCATGGAAGTTTTTTTGTCTTGCTCTTATCAGGTTATAGTTCTTTGGAATATTTTTATCGATTTCAGGTTTCGTTCTGGTCATTTTTTGGGTTATTTCAGAGAAAAATTTTAGGTTCGGGTCGGGTTGCATATACACGAACATTATTTTTCTTTGATCGAATTGGGGTATGCTTCATTTGAATATTTTTGTGGGATTCAGATTTGATTCGGGTCAAATATCAAATCCATAGTTTTTTTTTCAAATGGAATTTTTAGGTTCGGGTCGCGTTTATGCTCATGAAATTTTTGTCTTGCTTGGATCGGAGTATAGTCTGTTTTTTTCTGGTTGGGATCGGGTTATGTGTTAATACACCTAAACATTATGTTTTGCTACTATTCTTTTAGTGACTATTTTTTATATATAATATATTTTGCTATTTGATAATTTATTACTGTGTATGAATCGTCTGCCTATTCGAACAATTGTACGTCAAAGAGCCATTTCATTTTTGTTTTAAAAACAAATTAAAGTCTTAATAAAATTTTAACTTAAATAAATGCATTCAAATTTAATCAATGATTTAAAAAAACTGCTAAAAAAGCCTCATATATACATATACATATATTAACTGCAACTTAGCCAACCACAAATACATTCTAATGTACGAAGTACCAACGATCTGACGTAATAGCTATGTCCAAAAATCCTAAGTTAAACTGACATTTTGCCAGTCTATGAATTTTAAAGGTCTTTGGGAAAAAAACAGTCACTTTTGAAACGTCAAAATCTCAAATTGGTTTCTTTTATAGAGTAAAAAGAAATTAATAGAGTGGAGGTATTATCTCTGGAGATGATGCTTAAGATGTAACCCTACATTAAGTCCAATTAAGTACCAACAAAAGCACCTGCTTTGACACGCCTATCAATTGGCGAAATTTTAAAATGAAGGGCCAAAATCACAGTCAAGTGAAATCCAGCCACCCCATTGGTCGTGTGGTAAGGGTGAAAATCACGAACTTGTTTCTCCATTTGAAAAAGGTGAGGGGGAAAGTATTTTTTAAGCGATTGTTACCGCCTGTTCTTATTTAAGATAAACCATCGAAATTAACTCAATTAAGATATTTTGATGCCATTTTATAAAATGAGAGTGAAAAATTTAGATTATAAATGAAAAGAGATAAGATTTACTTCAAAACTGCCACTACGATTTTTTCTCGGAAAAAGGAGTATGACAACATTTACCCAACTGCTAAGAGATTGTTCCCTGAAAAGGACGCGGCTCAATGACCAATGAGGTGTTTGGATTTCACCGGACTGTGATTTTGGCCCTCCATTTTAAAATTTCGCTATCAATTGAAACAGGTTTAAACCTGTATTTTTTTTCTCTCGTTTTTAAAAAAAGAACTAATTTATCGCTTCACCGGTAAAAATTTATTAATTATTTTATCATATGTGTTTTAAATATCAATATAGAAAATTATTTCAACGTTTTGCTTGAAAATATAACATTATTTTGTTAGTACATTAAAATCGTCTGCAGTCAGAAATTTATATTTTAGATTAATTCGCGTTTGTAATGACCGAAAGATGGCGTTGTTATAGACCTGATAATCGTTTGTTTACGTTTGTTTGTTTACGTTCCATGCTGTAGCACTGTAGCATAGAACCAGTTTAAAGAGCTAGTTAAAGTGCAGTTTTTTTATCTTTTTTATTTAATTATGGGAGATAAATTACAAATATCGACAATTTTAGAATTTCTAAGATGCTGGAAAATCTAGTAATTGCTTTAGAGAAGCTGAAGCAATTATTGATTCAAAGAGATTAGTAATGTGCGGCATTAAATAATGCAAAGAAGAAGAAATAGAGATTGTAGGCTCGTGTTTACAAACAAGCCAAACAAAAGGAAATCCCCATATTATTTCAGGTTTGCTAGTAAAGGAAAACAAAAATTTGAAAATAAAAAAAATTTCTTGCTCTTGCAAAGCTGGGTCAAGCGAATCATGCAAGCATTGTGTTGTGGTCATGTTATTTTGCCATGAGTAAGTCAAATGTACTTTTTTATATTATAGATCTAAACTTTGTGTATAAAATTTTGATTTTTGATAATTTTAATACAAAGAACCCAACGTTGCATTCGTTATAGAACTGTTTATTTATTTATCGGCCTTTTAAACACTGATTTCAGCGGAAGATGCTCATGGTATCAGTTCTATTTCTTTTAGTTCGACTTTGTCCGCGAGAGGGCGTCTATTTCATTTCAAACGCGAATATTTATTACTTAAGTTTTCATACATGATTTTAAAAGAATGTTTTCATCATTATATTTTAAATATTTATTTACATGCAATTATTAAGTCATAAACATTTTTCATCTACGTTATAAAGTATTGAAAATTACATTAATGAAGGAAACTTTTAGTTATACAATTTTTAATTCGTATCAAATGTTTTCAATATCTTATTTAATTTTAATTTGATATTTAATTATTGCTAATTTTCCAATTTCCTTCATTTTAAAAGCGAATATTTATTCTAATAAATAATAATAGAACGAAGACCATTTTAAAAATTTGCTATTTCCTCTTGAAATATGCTTCAACTGTAATTCATTTCTTTCAATTCGTCTTATAATACAAAATCTCTTCCACGTCCTTTTGTTTGCCACATTAAATTTGAGCGATAAATGGTTTCATATCGCAAACCTTTTTTGAGCTTACTTCCCCTCCACTTATCTTATTCCTCTATGGGTTTCTTTAATTCTGTCTCAGCTTTCTTATTACTTCTGCGAAAATTTTTACACAACCAACCAACCAACCGTAAACAAATGAAAGAGAAAAAAATTTGGAAAAAGATGATTTTTTATGAGAGTGACCTCTTGATTTTAATTAATTACTCAGTTAATAATTGGAATTTTGAAATTCTGAAGCTCAGGTGCATCAGGAGAGATTTAGGGCTACTCTCAAAAAAATTTTGAGCTTTGTACGTGCTGTAGATTTTGCTAGCCATCGCAGACACACACACAGACACACACACAGACAGAGCGTTTTGTTCTTTTATTAGTATAGATAATGATGTCAATTAGTACTTGTATTTTATAATGTATGAATTACTACATGTCAGTTTCTTATGTGTAACACTTGTCACACATTAGAAAAATAGATTTCCTTAATCAAATTTGCGCTTTTGATTTAAAATCAATGCTATTTTATTTAATTTTCTTTCAATTTATTTCATTATCGCTCATTTATATTATGTAGTTTATGGTATTTTTCCAAAATTTTGATTAGATTATTATTTGTGCCCTTTTTTCAAATCTTTTCTTTTTTCCTTTTCCTTTTTCTTTTTTTTTTTTTCATTGCAAAAATGTGAAAACTGTAAAGTAATTGATGTTGTTTATGTAATTTATAGTGCTGATTAACTATACACAAGTTTTCAACGCATCATGCAATCAGACATCAAGAAGATATTTTTAAATTGCAAATTTGAATTTTAAAAACGTAAAAAAATAAATCTTTGTTCTACATACAAAATACACTGTAAAAAAATATATATAAAAAATTATTAAAAATTTTCTAGGAAACTAGGATTTCTTTTATGAAACAGGCAACAACAAAAATTCATATAAGATATACATATTTGTACTGTAAAAAAAAAAAAAAAAAAAAAAAAAAAAAGTAAGGTTATTAAGATTTTTTTAGGAAAATGGTAAAATGGTATGCTTAGAATTTTTTATGCAACTGCAATCTAGGTTAAAGACAAAATTTTTGTAATATTAATGTAATTTTAGTATATTTTTTTGTTGGTTTACATCGATTTCTGTACAGTGTATAGATAAAATTTTAGTAAGCATAGAGATTTCTGTAAATTTGCATCAGTGGACTTACAAGTATCTATTTATTTATTTTTACAATGAAGTTCCTCTCTAAAATCAATAATGCCATGATTTTTGAAATCATTAACGAACAACGAATGTATTCTTATATATGCCTGCATCCGTTGTTCTTTAATGATTTTCATTAATTTTCTTTAATGACTCACTTTAAATGCATAAATTCTCTGATAAACGGATGGAAATTAAGTAAAAACATTTTGACAACCAAAATTAACGTAAAAATATGGCCTTTGACGATTGTCAAAGAGGGTTTTGAGAAAACTGTAATTTCCCTAAACTCTAAGCTTGCAATCATATCCCACGTTGCCTCTTAAAAAAAATATTTTCATTTTTCGCAACTTTCAACTTGTTTACTGTGATGGCGAGAAAAAAATCATTTAATAGAAGTTTTATGAACGGACTAATTGTTTTCCCTAAAATCGTGATTTTACCTTTTGGTCATTTATTTATTTTTACCTGTAGCTGCATTATTTTTAACATATATAATTTCAATGGCTGGAATCAAATAAAGTTTTAATATCGGATAACAGAAGTTTTATGTTGAAGTTAGTGATATGCCATTTCTGTCGTCGGGAGGGGCTAAGATAAATTAAACCAGAAGAGCGTGGAGTTAACTCATGCAGTTACTTTTTGGATCATAAACAGAGCTACATCTTTAAATGTTATGATCTGTTGGAAGCGTCCCAGGAACTAATAAAATACTCTTATATGGGGGTGGGGTTCATAATCTGACTCTACTGTCATAAGATGAAGAGAAAGCCAGCCCCTAACAACATAAAATGGCCAATGGTAGTAACAAAATTTAAGGAACCAGTGCCCAAAATTAAGTGGAATGGGAAATGCTTTGTATCATGAGGAACTATAAAATTGATTGCTGTGGAGAATGGTATCCAGGCAATTAAATTAGACGGTATCAAGCGGTCGTAGAATGTGTTCACTGATAGCATAAATATGGTTTTTATAAAGTCTGAAGATATTTCTCTTTGGCGATATTTTCAAGATAATGTGATGAAAAATTTATTTGCATACATGTCCTAAAAAACTCATGTTTAGTAAAACTGTACATAAAGATCTTATTTTCAACAAAGCAAACACAATTTGGAGTTGAAATTGTGCTTATTTTCGTTTGACTCTTTAGGTCGCTCCTAAAAATTGCAAAAAGATATGGTATGTCTTGAAATTAAATGATTTAAAAACCTCCCTAATTATTTAAAACCATTTCAAATGTATCTGTGTCTCTTTTAATGAAGGTTTCTTACTATGAGATTTCCCACGACATTTTGGGAGGAAAATGAATTACTGGAATTAGAAATATTTCAACTGTAGCCTTTTTGTACAAAATTTAAAACAATCCTTGTAAATTAATTTATATTCTGTATTTTAGAAATATTGGCGAGTGATCTAGTGTTTTTTTTTTTTTTTTTAATTGAAGTTGGAGTCGAATTACAAAGTTAAAACACATTAAAATTTATTGTCTACTATCAATTCAAAGAGTCTGTATGAATTATTGAGGTTAGAACTTCAATTTTTCAATAAATTGCAAGATTTCCCACGACAATTAAGCAAAAATTTATGTCATTTTTTTTTTGCTATCTTGAATATTCATTAGTGATCTATCTTAAAAATTTATCGCATTATTTTAAAAAAAATGTTGAAGTTCGTTTTATTTTGTATGTTTAGATGATCCATGTAAAAATTTTGAAATGCAATTTTGAGCACATTGCAAATACAGCTATTTAGACCTAGATTGCTCAGAGATTGAATTATGTGAAACACTTAGTGATCGCATTTTGACGCATTAAGGTTGAAGGCTGAATTTTTGAGGAAGTAGGAATATTTTTGTGAACATTGCATAAAAAAATTCGTGTGCATTCATTTTATTTGTCATTTAGTTAGACTGTCGCACATTGTCATAGAAGAAGAGCGTACAAGATCAATATTAGAAAATTCAATTCAAAGGATGAAAATGAGAACCGAGGAAATTTTATTTTGTTCTGTGCATTTTTAAAATATAGAAACGCATTGCATTAATATGAATTTTTCAATCATATTATTTGAATTTTTTTATTGCTTTACATTTTACTAAATATACAAACTTCACTTGATTAATTTTAACACGATTATTCTTATTGGTAAATAAATCGTTTTCATCCCGTTAGAATAATGCATCACGTATACATGACTTCTAACTACAAAGTTTCAAACAGAAAAGAACGACAAATGTGTTTAGTCAAGTGTCATAGGTGCCCTATACAATAATTAATTGCAGCAGTAATTGAAAATTGACTTCCATATTTGTTTCAATATAAGATTTCACATTAATATTACAAAATTATGTAGGGAAAAGATGGAAAACCACCGAATCGAGGGTTACTGTTGTTTGAATTTTTCTAATTAAGAAGTTTCTAACAGATAAATCTGGGTGTTCTTAACTGATCCGCTCAACAAGCGAAAAACGTTTTGACACATTTACAAATTCATTTCTTAACATAAAGATACAAAATTTTAGTGCCTGACTATGAAAGCGATCTCGAATTGAACTTATTTTTCCATTTTATGATCATTAAATTACTTATCGAGTGATAAGCTATTTGGATGACGCAATCACCCGTTTTTCTCCTCCTTTTCGACCGGTTTTTCTGCTTTCGTCGGGAAATAGGCTCAAAAGGGTCCACTTTGAAGGCTTGTTATGAAAAATCTATTGTGATTTTTAAAAAACAAAAGAATGAGTGCAATTAGACAGTTTCTGAATAACAGCACTTGCTATTTTCATGCATTTCCGAACAAAAATAAATTAATGCATGTGTCACAAAGTTGCCCTTTTTGATTTAAAAACACCCTTAAGTCTATCCTCAAAACATATTTCAAAACATACTCAGGCGCATATTAGCTTTCAAGCTACCATTTTTTATATGTAAATTAAACCAAATACACTTTTTACTTTAAATGAATAATAATTTAACATAAAAGGTTTTTATAAACACATCACAAAATAAGTAAATAAATAAAATAAAAAATCACAGGAAACTTAAATTTCTTTACGTCAAAATGGTGTTATTCTCTAAATTAAAAATCTTGGTTGTAGTAATTATGGGGAATGGTCTCCATAAAAACGTCATCATCTTTGGTCTTATGAATGCTTGTGACTTTCACGCTTCTTGTCTTTTTGGCCATAGATGTAGAACAATATATTCTGAAATATTTACTTTATCCTAAAAAAATAATTAGAAAGTTATTTTTATTTAATAAAAAATATTTCTAAATTGAATAACATATATCAAAAACAGGCATTTGAATTCTCTAATTTAATCACCGCTTCCCCACCCCCCTTTTCCATGAAAATGTGCAAAAAATTCTCCAGGCAAAACAATGACTGAGTGTATAAGTATATTTTAAATATAATTACCATCGTATATACTCGTGTATAAGTTGACCCCTTAACTTTCGAATGCAAATTCTCAAAAAAAAAAAAAAAAAAAAAAAAAAAAAAAAAAAAAAAATCGAAAACCTGTGTATAAGTGGATTTCTAACATTTTACTTCAATTTTGTACAAAACCAAATCAAAGATGTCACTTGCCAATGCTAAAATGTACTAAGTAAACAAAAACAAAACATTACCAAAAATTTTTAAATGATAAATTATTATTATTTATATATTATTTTGTCATACATACACATAAATAGCCAGACTTTTGTAGAATTCGGATTTTTCTTTCTTTTTTTAATTGACTCGTGTATAAATCGACCCGCCCTCAATTTGCTTGCCTAAAATTGTCAGAAATTCCTCGACTTATACACGAGTATATACGATACTTTTTTTTTTTTTCATTCAGCAATGTATCATTTCTATGTAAAGTTGGTGAAATATTGAAATCTGTTTCATCTGTAGATGTAATTAAAGCAGTAATTTTTCTTACATATGTTTCATAACTATATTCTTTCAAAAACCCATTTTTTCCAACCGATGTTGGAAAAACAGTTAAAATCTTCGACATCTGTATATTTCATTAATTCAGAAGTTTTCTTATACAAATTTTTTTAAGTTAATTTTCATTCGGCAGTCCATCTTATTTACGTAATGCTGGAGGAAAAGTAAACATCTGCTTCATTTGCAGACTTAGTTGATATAGCACTTTTCTTTTATTTATTTTTTTATAATCATGCATTATATATGTATGCATTTTAATTCAACGTAATATCTTCTTTATAATGTAATGCTGATAAAATACTAAAAATCTGTCTCATCTTCAAATTTCATTAATCAAAAAATTTTCAAGCATATATATTTTTTTAATAATAATTTGCATTGATAAACTTCTCTGCATTATGTTGCTAAAAAGCAAAAAATCTATTTCATCTGCAGATTTAGTGCAACTCTGATACAGTATTTTGTCTTATATGTATACATGTTTTATAATTATTTTTATTCAGAAATTCTTTTTTGCTGAATAATGCTGGGAAAACGTTAAAAATTCCTTTCGTTTGCAGAATTCAAAATTATCGAAATTTATATATTTTTTGTAATAAATTTTATTCAGGGACCCATTTTTTTTCATTATACTAGAAAAACATTAAAAAAGTTCTTCTACACGGATTGTTTTCAAAGAATTTACCCTTAAAATTACCCTAAATGTGAGGTGTTCGCTAATCTAAGACTCAGTCGTATTAATGAAATCTGTGAATAAGACACTTTTCTTACATGTTTATATAAGCATTTAAAGTTCCTGCTCCAATTTTTTATGCTAAAATTACTTATAATCATTTACTACTTTTTGGGCTTATTCTAATAGGCCCAGGTGTTTGTGCATGTGCAAATATCTAGTCTTTTTTTAGTTAGCATTAAACGTCTTAGGGTCACTGGAATAAGCCATAATAATAATGATCATAAAAAAATTTTAGGCTGATTATGAAAAAAATGATCATTAGTCTAAAACTGTATAGGCCTTTGTAATAAACCTAAAAAAAAAATATGACGCTGGTTGGGAAAGAAATAGTCCTATTCCAATTAGATTTTTTTTTTTTTTTTTTTTTTTTACGTGGCATTTTTATTTCCAGAGTTACATACTTCTAAAAAACACCAAATACTTTCGTGCGATTTATGAAAGAAATTTAATACTGAGTACTAAAGTATGGCAATAAAATGATGATGCATCAAAGTTTAAAAAATGTACGTCTCATTCTATTTGCGCTAACACATTTGAAACTAAAATTAAGCCATATCAAATGTTTTAATTTTTTTAAATTTTGTAATCGGCCTCTGTAATGATGATCTCTGTGTGTTCCTGTATTAATTTAACTTGCGTTGGAAACTAAGACCTCATTCCATGAATTTTATGAGATTATTTTACTTAAATTAACAGAAGCGAACAAATTTCAGTTCTCCAAATAGAAAGGGGGAAAAAAGGTCTAAAAAAGATCATGCAATGTTAAGTAATAATCCGGAGACCATTATTCTGAGATAAGATTCAAAGGAGTAATCAAATTATACTTTGAAAAACTCTAAGTTGAAATTTCTTATTTTTTTACCCTTTCTTCCTTTTTTCCCTTTCTTTCTTTTTCCCTTTCTTTCTTTTTCCTTTCTTTCTTTTTTTCCTTTTCTTTTGAGATTAAGTGCATTTAACCCTTTCCGGCGCACTAGTCTTTAAAGTTGGAATTTAAAGAAAAAAAAATTAGGCAATCTATTTAGGCCTAGATGAGTACACAGGTATAATTTTGTAAAGATTGCACAAACCATTTTAATTATACAGCTGTTGCCGAAGTGGTAACACCGTGCAAGAACAGCGTTGATAAGCGCAGTAAGAAGAGAATTGCTGTGAAGCGCGTATTAGAGTAAAATATTTTACCTATTATTTAAAAACAGTAGAATTTGATCTCTGTGTTGCTGCCATCTAGAACTCATAAGAAAGATTTAAAATAGCCATTAGACTAGTTTTTGAAACATTCACGGAGTTTTTGTATCTCTAAACAGGGGGAACTTTAGGTGTTGCCGACCCGGCAACACTGCGCCGGAAAGGGTTAAAGCATTTTTTTCTTGCAATCTGCTTACTTTTTTTGAAATTATGTGTTTTTCTAAAACTAAAATGTTATTCTAAATGTAAGCCTCTGATATCCTAGAGTGAATGATATATTTTGCGCTGTCTGATACTTATAAGAAAATGCATATCTATTCATAAAAGGTAAAATTTACAGGACTTGTATTTTCTTAAGGAAATTTCGCATTCTATGTATAGTACATTGACTGAAAGCATTATGTAAGTTTGGAAAAATCTTTCTCTTTTTCTTTTTTTTTTTTTAATACGGGATGTATGTTTTCATGGTTTTGTTCATGTTGCTTAGAAATTCGACTGAAAAAAAAAGTCATAATGAAGCTTAGGAATTAATAAGCCTTCTAAATAATTTTCGTTTTAATCGGGCATTTTGAACTTTACGAATACTTGAAATGTACTATAAAACAGTTATAAAGCTTTATAACACCCCATTATACATTATTCTGCACATTCGACAATAAAATAATGCGATATTAAACATTTGACTAAACAATTTTATTTTACTTGAGATAGGTGTAACGAAAATTTAAAAACAAATATTATTGACATGTTTCGATTCCATCTAATAAGAACCATAATCAAAATAAAATAAAAATAAAAATATAAATATAAATCGTTTCACGGTTAATACAAACTGCTCGAGACAATGAGATATAAATTAAAAATAACGCACACTATTGTTAGTAACAATTGTATTGTAACAATGAGTGAGCGCGGTTTTTAATTTATATCTCATTCTCGCGAGACGTTTTTATTGACGGTGAAACGATTTATATTTATATTTATATTTTATTATGATTATGTTTCTTATTAGATGGAATCGAAACATGCCAATAATTGTTTTTAATTTTTCGTTACACCTATCTCAAGTAAAAGGAAATTGTTTAGTCAAATGTTTATATGTAAAAGGTGTATTTCTTAAAATCTTGTGATTTAAAAATCTAAAAGATTTAATAACTTTTTTTTGAGATATTAAACATTTAAAAATATGTTATCTTAAAAGTAGAGCAAAAAATCATATTTTATTTTATTTATTTATTTATTTACTTATGTATTTATTTTTATCAGATTTTGAAATGTTTTTTTCTCTTTACCCCAATGTGAATTGAACTTGTACCAATTCCCATGGAACCTACAGGATTAGTTTACCTAAACCAACAATAGCAAAGAAATTTAACGCCGTTAAAAAAGAAAAAAGAAAAAGACAACCTAAGTCATCAGCAATGTCTCTAAAAAATCTCGTTCGTCAATATATGTCCAGTTTCAAGGTAGGGTACAAAGAATATTATCTTGGGCTCAAAGATTCTATGAAGTATTATTACCGTTTTGAAAAATTTCAAGTTGAACTTTTGCGATCAACTTTTAAAATTAGGTGCGCGGGAAGCAGTTTTTCCTTGCCTTTTTTTTTTGGAGATTATTACTGAAACTAAAATGTTATTCAAAATGCATATTATGACAACATAGGCTGAATAATATATTTCGGAGAATCTATACCCAAGATAATCATAAAATATATATTTGCATTATATTTTCTCGTATATGGTTCATATTTTAAGTATATAGTTGATTGAAAAAACCCATTATTCAAATATACGAAATCTGGATCTTGAAGTTGCCCTTTTAATATATGTGTTTCTCATTCCTTGTGTTAGTTGGCTGAAAAAGAGGCATAAAAAACTTCGGCTTCCTTTTTATGAAAGATTTAGTCGTGTTTTCGAAAGAAACTTAATATGAAAATCTGAAATGTGCTATAAAATATCGATGGATCAAGGATTCGAATTTTTATGACGCTACGTTCTATTTTGTACTACACATTAGACAGTATAAGTATCCAATATCAAATATTTTAAATTTTTTTAATCTTGTAAGCAAAGCGAAAGATAATACTTTTATCTGCCTCTGTAATGGTTCCTGTGTACCCCAGTGTGAATTTAACTTGCTCCAATTCCCAGAGAATCTATGGGATCAGTTTACCTAAGCCAAAAATAGCGAGCAAATTTAAGCCCTTCAAAAAATGCTAAGTCAGGAGCAATGTCTGGAAATCAGCCTATAAAACTTTACACATTTTAGAGCTTGGGAGGCGTGATTCCACGATACTGATCGCTCTCGTTTTTGATGGCCTCGGGACCATTAACAATTGCCATTGTCCAACCGTAGGACTTGTTCAACTCTCTTTTAATGGTTTTTTTCCCTTGCAGCCTCGGGCCTTGTTGGAAAGGCCCATTCCAGGCGTCCCCCATTTTTATAGTTAGGTCATAAAATTCATTTCCAAGAATTTCTTATTGGTGAAAAGCCAATAAAAGGCGGAGTTTCATTTTCTGGAATGTCTCTCCTGGACTTTAGAGAGAGGTTGGCTGGGATAATGTTAATATGGCATTTCCCCGCTTTTACGGCGAAACATCTGATTAACTGCAATGCACGTGATTTGTCGGTAGATTAATTTTGTCGAATTATATTGCCCTCGTAAAGGCAACTTCGACCCACACACACCGAGATTGTGTAACAGAATTTGCAGAGCTGTTAATCAGATTTGTTAAGAGATTTAGACCGTATTTGCTACTTTTCTGTTATTATCGCCTTCTTGTAATACCTCCCCCCTCCACACACACATACACACAACTTTATCTTTGTTTATTTAAACAAAAATACTACAGAAATTTGACTACGTGTGCATACAGAGTGTTTGTAAACTATTTTGGAAATATTGGGTAAGGGAATGTAACCCTCAAAATGTACATTATATGTATACGAAATCAAGATCTTAGTTCATTTCGCCCAAAATATACAGAGAATCTTATTCCAAGCCGAACTTCGATTATGGCTCTTAAGTTTTTCAGTAATGAAGCTATTGCAATAGTATTTTCAATCTATTTACTTTGCGTACTGGGATATAAAATCATATCACGAGATATGCTAAAAATGCCAATCATTAGTATCCAAGAGATAGCGAGCTAGAAGTTTATATTTCTAGAATATAGCTGTCTGTCCTTACAGTAAAACTGGCTGAATCACAACGCATTTTCAGGAGTTCATGTGCTGTTATTATATTTCAAACAAAATTACAGATAGTCTTTTGAAATTTTCGCTAACCCTTAACTGCTGTGATTATTATTCACAGGTTCAATGTCACAAAAAGTTGGACAGGGATGCAAAAAAAAAAGCTCTTTCAAATTTTTAATTTAACATAAAAACGGATTCAATCAATTTTATGAGGATTTCATTTTAGTTTTTATGGAATTGCTTTCAATCCTCAGTAAAAAAAAAAAAAAGACTAACAGGATTGCATTTTTGTTATGTATAAGCAGGACTTGATTAATATTAGATTCTGGGGGAAAAACACTATCGTTTTTAGACTCCCTTTAACCTCCCCCCCCCCAAAAAAAAAAAAAAATTAACATCGGTTCTTTTTTCAAACTTTTCAATGCAACAAATATTATTCCCAGGAAGGTCTTATCTGAGTTTATATATTTTATCTAAACATATTTTTAAAAAAATTACCCCTGTACATAATGTAAGATAGAATATATTTCTGGTATTTTTAACCAGTACAGTAGGATGCCATATGACTGGATAGCAGTCAGTGATCACAATCAGTTTCCTGGTTAAATAAATTTCCTGAAATAGGTAAACTAAATAAACTTTTGCCTCTTTTTTATTTTTATTTATTTATTTATTTATTTATTTATTTTTTTAGAAGCGAATCCCTTGTTTTATATTCCTTCTGGTTAACTGGGTTTTATGTGTAAGTGCGGCATTCATAACCCTTTTCTAAGAAAGTTGAAAGACATTAATGAATTAGGTTTGTCTGTCTGTCCTAACACACGTAAATGTTACCTGATTGCCATAAAATGTTTTGATGTTATTGGGTATGTTTGGTATTGAAATGGTATGCTTGGTATTGGCTATAGCATGTTTAATATTGAAAATGAAGTTATAGCATTTACGGTTCATCAAGGACACTAAACAGAATTCCGTTACAATACCATCTACGGGTATGTATTTTTTTACGGTGTATTTTAATAATATACACTATTCTAAACATAACAAAATTTATATATAATTGAGTTATAATACACGGCTCTTGTTGTAGAATATAATTTGCTTAGAATGTATCGTTCATTGACAAGCAAAATAATTTGTCTAGTGAAGAAATTGAATACTATCTGATCTATTGAAACTTATGAGCAAGGATTTTTAGAAGAGCGTTTTCAGCTGTAGTGTTTGCTTTTAAATTGAATCATTTTTATATTACTTGGTGTGTACAAGTTCTATAATTCATACACATGGTTGTACAAAAGTTTCAAGTACATTTTCATTTATTTACGCAAATTATTGAATTAAAATTTTCAACTGTGCTATTCGTTTAACTGAACGAAATGTTAGTATATTATGTAGTATATATAGATCATTTACAGCGCTTCACAAAATAATTTGAAAACTTTCTGACTACAGATGATAGTTGCTTAAACTGGTTTTTCAAATATAAAAAGCTTTTTTCAACTGTTTTTTTTTTAATGGGAACGTCCATTCAAAAATTTTGTGATAATTCTAGCAAATTTTCTTAAATAATCCCAATTACTTTATTAAAAATGAAATTAAGATAAAAATTGATGTAACCATTAAAATACCATTGTATTCCACTCACATAATATATATTTAATTTGTAACAAAAAGGCATTTTATTTGTCTACATAGCAAACCAAAATTTTGTTACTCTTGTCACATTCTTGTCACATGAGTAACAAAGTTTTGATTTATTATATAGATAGCAAAATACATTTTGTTACAAATTAGATATATTTTATGAGGGTAGATCACAATCGTATTTAACGGTTTTTGCAAATTATTATATTAATTATATATCCAAAAAAAAAAAAAAAAAAAAATTGGAATTATTTATGAAAACTTGTTCGAAAGGTCACAAGAGTAACATTGGATGTCCCCTTATGCAACTTTTTCCCCTTAATAAACTGTGAAGATTTATTTCAGTATTTTGAATGTGTTGGAACGTGTTTAATAATCTATGCTGAACACATAATTTGTCGATCTTGCTATGAGATAAATATGATTCAAGGTTAAATGTAAATTCATATCGAGAAATACATACTGCGAAAAATAATGCTTTTAACATTCAAGAGGCTATTTATGAGTTTTCATGGGCCTTCCTCTATAGCTAGTCTCTAATTTAAATTTTTTACTTTCTGACATACACACAGAGTTATTTCATTTTTAAATAGTCAAAACTTACAGATATTTTTATTAAGATACTGAGAAACATAATAGTACTTTTGTTTTACAAATAAAGGAAATATCTTTGAGAAATCACGTCAAGGTTATGCAGGACCGTAACTAGAAAAAATGTTTCTTGAGGGATGTTTCTAAGCTTAAAAATATTATTATCATTAGTATTTTCTATTCTTTATATCCCTTTTCAACAGAGTTGAAGTAATACCAAACATGCCATGGCATGTTCGGTATTGAAAATTAAATGCGTAGCAGTGATAGTTAATTTATAGGGCCATTTAAAAGTATTTCATAACATTATGAGCTATGGGGGAAAATCATTTGCATTGAATTTTAATAGCGCCACAGAATTTTAAATGTAGTGAAATTTAGGTACAATGTTAAAAGGTATAAGAAGATTATTACCCTAAAATAACTTATTTGTAGCACTTACAGTAGACGTTCAGGTAACTCAAAAGTTTTCGTTATATATTACGGTCTATATAGAAAAATCGTTTGCGGAGTAATTTTAATGGCGTAACTCTGTTACAAACATAATGAGATTGAAATGGATTTTTTTAGTACACTAAAACATGCTTTTTGTAGACTATAGGGTGAAAAGCATTTATCATTTATTTACTTGGCCATACAAAAGAGGTTGGTTTTATAATGCTCTTCCAGCAAAAAAATTGTTCGCAACATATTTCAATTAGGTTGCACTATTTCAAACGTGACGAAATTAATATACTACTGAGGTTTGCAACAACAAGATGCTTGCAGTAGAATATGATGTGTATCGCATTTATCGTTTATTTTCAGGAACTCATTAAAAGTTTCTGATACAGTACTGTATCTGATGAATTGTATATTATGATTTTTTGCTGAAACTATGTTTTCTTTTATGGATTAGTTTTAAGTTAAATTAAATTTTCGCACACTAAGTGGAATGTATAAATTCTGAAGACTATATACAGGGCTGCACAAAAATTTGTAAGCATCAATGATAATGTGTGTGAATTCCGTAAATTTATTTTTTAATTTGAGTTATGAATTTTCCATCTCAACTATATTTTGTTATGCTAAGAAATATTTGTAGCCTGTAAAAAAACATATACAGAGCTAAGCACAAAAAACATGGCCGCCTATGAAAAAGTATTCCTACAAATGTGATTTTAGTATTATTATTAATGTCTTTTCCTGAATTAAAAATGGATATAATGTACAATAGTTTCAAAAGACTTACTTTGCTATCTCTGTAATATGATGAGAACACTTGAAATGCATTAAAAGACACTATTTATGTCTAAAACGCATTAAATTATCATGCCTCCTTAATTTAGAGTATAGCAGATAGTGAATGCAGTATAACCAATTGGAAATCATCGCACTTCTAGCATTTCTTATGATGTATCGCATTTCATGCAAATCAATGTTAGTCTGTTAAAAATTACGTTATAATATTATCGTCATTATTAATGTTTTTGAGCAAAAATCTGAGCTGGACTTGGAATAATAGAGCCTGTACTGGATAACTGAATCGTTTACGTTAGAAAGGGCACAAGTCTAAATTTTCAGATTTTACATTGGATATAAAAATGTATCAGATTACGTGTCCTTCCTAAAACAAACGTGTTTTACTTAGGTCCATAATAATGAATGGAGTTTATTTAGAAATGTCCCCCTCTAAAACATATTGCAGCCTCACCGATATAATATATTTTTATACAAAAATAGATTCAGCCTTTTATGCCCCGACGGTGCTTTAAAGTATTAATAAAATAAATTGTTATAAAATTAATAACATGAATGCATCGATTAGTAGTAATAAAGTTTAGAATGAGTTATAGACATTTTATCTTGTTTTAAAAGCAATATTTGTAGTATAAATCAAAAATATCTTTTAAAGGATAATTTCTTTTTCATTTTTATCTGTTTAACTTTCGTAATGTTGAAAGGTTGTGGATGAAAAGTTTCAATTCAAAAGTATTTGTATTTTTTCTTTCTTTTTTTAAAATTAATTCTAAGAGCATTGGGTTTTACATTTTCTAATATTATAAAACACTTAAAACAATATTTTAGTTAATATAATTGAGTAGAGTTATAAAAATTGCACAAAATCTTTATAAATTAAGATTTAATCAATTAATTTTAATTTGCAAAACACTACTAAAATTTATTAAATGATGGTGAAAATCTTCTAATGCAATTTATTCCAATCCAAACTGCTTATTTTCTGATTTATTTTTAAATTCATTTTTGCTCGAAAACGCATCAAACTGGCAAGTTCTCTTATTTAGAAACTACATAATGTGCCGTGCTTGTGCATTTTTTGTTAAAGGCAGAAAATAATACCCCCCCCCCCCAAAAAAAAAAAAAAAAAAAAAAAAAAATGCTGTATAAGCTGGTACTTTGAACCGAATTTTTTTGAAGCGGGAGATCTGGGAACGAAAAAAATGGTCAAATTGAAAAAATAATTATTTTAAAATCAAATTCTAATAAATTGAGCAAAAAATGAAATCACACAGCATCTTATATACATCTCTTCAGAAATCATCTCAGGAAGTTTCATGTGTTTGCTGTTAAAAATGAGTCTGAAAATGTAACTGAAAATTTCGAGCTGTTGAAGGTGGAAATATATTTTTTCCTTATGGGGACAAGGGACCTTTAAAATCTTTTTTTTTATATTTTTAAAGTTGCACTTTAAATTTTGTTCAAGGTCACATTATATGCATTATAACATATATTTAACACACACACAAAAAAAAAAAAAAAAAAAAAAAAAAAAAAAAAAAAAAATGAAAAAAATAGGGAAATTTGTGTAATATTATAGATTTAAAGAGAACTTTTCAAAATATCTCATGCGCATTCCATATCAATGAAAATCTTCAATATTATTTATACAAGTTTGATTTACATATAAATAAAACTGTGCATTGAATTTCATATATTTGAATATAAAGGTAAGAAAAAAAAATATTTTCTAATTTTTTATGAAATTTTTAGCATTTTTGAATCTATTTTTACAATTAACTACCTATAACTTTTACAATTATTTTTATTTTTTGTGATAAATATGTGCTATAGTTCATATAATGTAGCCTTTAATAATATTTAAAGTGCAATTTTAAAAATATAAAAAAATGATTTTAATAAATGATTAACGAAGAGTGCTTTAGAAGATAAATTTTAATGCATTCATAATTTAGAGCTTAAAAGGTTAAAAAAAAGTGACATGTGCCTTTTATAAAAGATTCCATTGTAGTGTGACTATAGCTCTACCGGGTGTCCCGATATTCAGAGATTCTAAAACTCTTTCTGCGGATTTAATTCGAAAAACATCAAAAGTCCAGTTTTTCATGATGCACAAATTCTTTTTAGTACATTTTAGCGTCATCCTGTCAGTTAGTCTGCATCAAGTGCGACTGCGTGAAAAAAGGAAGTTTATTAGTTATTTTTTTATGGTCTCGCAAAAAGGAATACAATACAAATCCACTGAAACGGATGGTAAAACTGAAACGGATTTAAAATAATAATTAGTGATTTGTTTTTACAGATATTAATCTATTTTTTCCAGTAACAACCGTGAAAATATAAATTCTCTTTCCAGGTAGTCAACATATCAAGTTTTCGGTTATGAGCTAATAAATAAATTTTTCTAGCTGTAGAGGATTATTATTTTCATGAAAATATATGTTCATGGCTTTCGTCAATTCCAAACCCGCTACTTTCTAACGTATTGACATCCACAAAAATTATCGTATGTGAAATTTCACGATATTTATAGATATTCTTACTCAATTTCTGATAATGTACTGATAAGTGAACGACAGTTATTTATAAATGATCTACAGATATTTAGTCATTATGTATTTACATTTCAATTGTATCACTTAAATATCATCATATTTATATCCGATTAATATTCTCTTATATAGCTTTGCTTCACCTAAAACTTCCGGAAAGTACTTTTTGATAAATCAATTTTATAAATTTCTTCCAATTGATTTATTTTCTACTTTTTTTCAATCAATATCAGTACGAGACTCAGTAAGAAATTCTTCTTTCAACCATTATGAAATAAGATGTTTATTTCCATAGCACTTTATCGAAAGTGTTTTTATGCATATAATTGAACGAAAAGAGAAGGAAAAAAATCCTATGCATTTTAACCTATTTTCAGACACTCCAATCTCTAAATTGCAATAATCTTTTGTGTAAGAATTACATAGAGCCATACAAATAGACCACGTTGAATTCTGCAAAAATATTTTTTTATGATTCTGCCCCTTCCACCATTCCATTTAAGGAATTCCAAAATTGATATGCAATTTTCGTAAACCTGAACAACGTCGTACTACTCTAGAAGTCCAAAATTGATTATTATGATAATCAATATTTTGATCTTCTAGAGTAGAACAAGATTAAAAAAAAATATATTTATCTATATACAAAAAAAAAAAAAAAATCTCAATAGAGATACCTAGAGAAATTTGTATCAATTCGGAGGTTTCTAATATGTATAAAACATGTGCATATTGTGAATAAAAAATGTATTTCCTAAATAATGGTGTTCTCTATTTTAAAGAGCCAATTGGAGGTTTTATTGCAACACATGTACAATTTTATAATACTCACCTTTTTAACTCATTTAAATCACCTAATAATCACCTTTTTAAAAATAATCATATAATTTTACCTCAGAAAATCAACTCATTGGAATAGCAAAGAAATCCAGTGTTCCAGAAAGGTTCGTTATTGAGTGGTTTTGCTGAATTTGCTTTATTTATTTATTTAGTTTTTAATCTTATTCTACTTTAGACGTTCAAAATATTGATTATAACCAGAGCAACGTCAAAATAAATTTAAAATATAAGCTTTACAAAATTGTATACCTAATTTGGGAGCCCTAAAATGATACGGAGAGGGAAAAGCTGCCCTGCCCTGTTAGTCCATGCCTCAATCAAAAATAATTTTTCTGATAAAAATCACATCCTGAATTGTGTTCACTAAATAGAGGTATCCGGTATTCGGGAGTGTCTCTTATAGAGGTTAATGAACAATTGATAATTCCAGACAATTCTATTTAGAAAAAACTCTTTTAACCCAAAAAGTATGCATATTTGTCTTTTCTTTACTTTACAAAGCCTGACATTTCCTAATATCGAAAAAATTCCGCGATCCATAAGTGTGCACTATTGAGAGATTTTTAAATATTTCGTTAAATATATTTTCCTACTCTAAAAGTTCAAAAGTATTATTATAATCAGTGCAAAATCGAAAAAGATTTAAGATATCAGCTTTACGAAAAATGTATATAAAATACCCCACCACCAAACGAACACAACGGATTTAAAATCACATTTGAATTTATTGATAAATTTTACTTGAAGATACCAAACTGACAGTCATACAGTCAAGTAGTTTTCTAGTTATGAAAGTTCAAAGTTTGGAACTCTTACAGTTCAATCCATTGATAATTGTCACAAAAAAAAAAAAAAAAAAAAAAAAAAAAAAAAAAATCTTACTTTTCAGCATAATTTAAAAACTACTTTGTGGGATGATCTGTAATTTTGGATTAGCATATTTGACGTTTCCAGAAATTGATTTATGTCAAAAAGGTCGTAGGTTGCATTTCTTTTTTGAAAATTAATTTCAAAAGCTGTATATTTAAACAAGAATATTTTTGAAAAAAAAAATTATTAACTGTAACATGATTTTTTTTTTGTTAGCAGAAGTTGATTTATAGAAACTTTAAATATAGGAATCCAAAATCATCGCATCACAGATAATTTCGCTGAGAAGTTTTGGGATTTTGTTCAAAAAATTACACACATTGTAATTTATTTACACATTTGGAAAATGATTGGCTTTCGGTCTAGAAATATCTGAGACATATCTGAATTCATGTAATGTCCGAATTTTATTCGTTTTTTGATAGGTCCATGTTTAATGTCCAGAAATGGAATACTTCTTTTGCCACAATGATAAAAAAAAAGTATTAAGAACTGTAAAAAAATCAATAACTGAGAATCAAAGGGAGATTCAACTTTCAAACAAATTGCATTTAAAAGCGCATTTTTTTTCTTCTTATACGACGGTGCAAAAATTGAAATGTGCGATGAAAAAATATTCAGTACCGTAACTTGTTAAACTGATATTTCATTTAATATTTGCTTATGAATGGTCCAGGAACATTAATGTTTAATCCATGGTGTATGTAATATATGACCCTGTTATTATGTAGGCCACGTTTTCATCATTATAAAGAAGATATTTATTGTTATTATCACTTTAAATACAGAATTTATTTATAAGTGTAAAATATCATTTTCAAAATAGTCGTTGTAATTTTTAAATTACATTTTCCCCCTGAAATTGTTTTCTTAAAATTGTAATAGAAGCCTGTATTGAAATCATTTTTTTTAATTAAATGTTACTGAGATGTGCTACAAGGAGTTTATTGTAGAATATTGTGTGTGTAAAATTTTATCATTCATTTACAAAAAGACACAAGTGAATTTGGCTACAGAAGAAAATGAACAATAGTTGAACGATTCATGATTATAAATTATAATTTTTGGAAGTGCGTTTTTATTTAAGCTGTCCATTTTTAAACACGTTTTTCTTTAACTTTATTTAGTGGGCATAGATTCTATATATTATGTTCTCCTGGACATTTCCAATTAATGGCGTACATTTCAGAAAGGAAATTTAATGCTACAAAATTGCTGTGCAATAAGTTTAACTGAACTAACTTTTAGAAAACTATGTAGTAGACATACAAATTGATCATATACATGAGTGTACACTGCAAATTCTTGAAACCCTTTTGTAGCACTAATTGAACATAATAATTAACACTTCTAATAAAAACCGTTTTTGATTGTCTATTAATGTATTGCGAATGTGTTGTGCCATGAAAAAGATTGTGCAAAAAGTGTTCTTAAAAATTATAATTTTTTTTCAGAAATGCAGTATTGATATTTATTGGTAAAATTAGTAAACTTATACAGTAACCTCCTGCAATTTTGTTTCGATAGAGAAAACTGTCTTTTATTTCCTTTTAAAATTGCGTAATTTTAAAGGCACCTTGTAGAAAGCGTTTTTAAAGTGTTTTACATGTGTTATTTTATTGTGTCCTAAATTGTGTGGTGTTTACAATGTGTTGTTAATTTGGCGACAAAGTGTTGTGCAGCACAACATTATTGTAAGAAAATATTTTCAAACACTATTTCTAGATAGCAATACTTTTGCAATGTATTAAGAACACAATCACGACGCACAAAAGTTTTATATGTGAAGTTTTCAATTCACAACACATTAATGTGTTGCAAATTTGGTGACAAAAAGTGCTCTAAAATGTGTTGACAATTTGCAGTGTACAGAAAATTTCTGATATTTTCCCGATTATTCATGAGACGAAAATTCACAATTTCATTAATATGTAAATTTTTTATTCAACTTCCACAAACTATAAATTTATTCTCCTTTGAAGAAAATAGTCTGTAGAATAAACTTTAGAAAACATTGCTCGATTATAAGGTAGGAGATGTCTAAGGTGCATAGCTGAGTGGAGCTAGTAGAGCTTTAATCTTTAGGTAGACCTCCTCACCTAGTTCAACTTTGTTTATTTAAATATCATATTTCATCTTAATAGAGTGTGAAGTTTTGTTACAGTAGTCTGAATGTGTTGGAAAGTGTTTCATAATTTTTGCTCTATGCATGATTTTTCGTTCTTACTTTACTTTGTAAATGATATTTTACTTTAAACAATTAAGCAGCTTCATTTATAGATTGAGATTATATAAATTTTGTGCAATACCTACATAATAATACCTGAATAATTTAATTTAATTATTTTACATCAGTATTTCACAACGCTTTTAGAAAAACGATACAATTGATTTTATAAAGAATTCTGAAACATACGACAAGTTATTTAGCTTTTAATTATCAAAATATACAAATGTGTGTGCTTGTTGCATAAGTATTAATAGAACGAAAACAATAAAGTGTTTGTTTTATAAAAAACATCCATTCACTTAGTAAACATTATTTAATTTTAAATTTAAATTTGTTTTTTTTTCTCTTCATTCTTAAAACATGTGAAAAAAAATCACAAAAAATAAGTCAGCATCCCCCTTTATTAATATATAAATGTATTTTTTCAATAACATCTTAGTTTTTTAAGGAATATGTCACGAAAAGAAATAAAATTTGAAAAAAAATTATGATTGAATAAAAATTATAAGTAATATAAAAATTAAATTTTCAAAGACATGAACTCATATTTCTTCAAACTACTGTGAAAAAAAAAAAAAAATCAAAGGTATACTTATTTCAATATATATCTGTTATTAATCTTTGATTAAAAGATATAAGTGTAATGTAAATTAAATTTTCAATAGCATGAACTGATGTTTCACCAAACAACTGTGGGAAAAAAATCAAAAGTACATTTGATATTTGATTAAAAAATATAAGCGTAACATTAACTACATTTTCAAAGGAAGTAGATGGAACCCGTCAAAACTTGTCGGCACCGAAGAAAGAAAAAGTTATTTTCCAGCTATTAAAGGATTTTTTAACGACTAATCGTCAGCAAAAATTTCAATAAATAAAAGAACAACCTGCATTTTACATCCAGGCAAATGACCCGCAATTGGCCGAATTACATTCAAACATGCTGTCATAGAATTAGAATCTCTCTCATTTGATAATTTTTCATTTACAAATACAACACCAATAAATTGTACATAACATGATTGATTGATTGATTTTTGACGTCCGATTATCTGCGCTAGGGATATAGGACCAGGGGGGAATGCCCTTCGTGGGGGTCTTTCTAAGGGAACCTAACCCGTATTTACGCAAGGTTCGAAGAAAACCACGAAAACTCCGAACGGTTAGGCCGACAGCCGCGATTGGGTTCGAACCCAGCACCTGCCGTCTACCAGTTGAGAGGTCCGAACCTCTCGGCCACTGGTGGGGCCTGTACATAACATGAATAAATCATAAATTACTGTCATCACTCATTTCATACAAAATATACATACTTCACTTACTTCGCAGCAAAATAAGACTGAATTTATAGTTTGCCATTTAGCAACAACTATAACAATGATCCTCTCCGTGGTTAATTTGTTGTTACATTACCTACCCCATTCAACAAATAAACATTTGCATTTTCAACTACTTTTCTATTACCTTTTCATAAATCAAAAATATATGTAAATTTCACATATTAAAAAAATTAATGATAATATTTATTCTGGCTAGGTGAAGCCCGTCAAAACTTGACAGCAACAATATGAAAGAATCAAAGAAAAAAAGTATTTTGCCACTATAAAAAAATTTTCAAAGAAATTTTTTTTTTAAAGATTAAAATTTATTAAAAATTTCAATATGCTTTTCCATTTACCAACGTAACACCAACATGACATGATCCCGGGCGCAGAATTGGTGCAACGCTGCGTCACACGTCACAGACTTGAAAATGTTTGCAGATTACTTTTTAACTGCTTAAGTTTTTAAAAAAAAAATGCTAGAAATCATTTGCTATGTACCAAAGTTTGTCTAGGTACCATAAAAAACACAAATTCTGGCAAATAATCACAAAAATTAGAAAATTTCATCAAAATACTCCCCCCCCCCCCAAAAAAAAAACATTGCCCGGAAATTTCATAAATAGATGTGGGAAAATAAAACAGCAAATTTTGTCAACAGATTGCAAAAAACAACAAATTTCTTCAAAAGATCTCTAAAAAATTTGTCAAAAAACTGCAAAAAAAAAAAAAAAAAAAAAAAAATTGTCTAGATATCCCAAATAAAACAAATTTCGCAAAAGTATTGCACAAAAATAAAAATTTTGCCAAAACGTCTAAAAAAATGGCAATTTTCATGAAAATTTTTTTAAAAAAAGGCAAATTTTGACAAAAAAAACCCCTAAAAAATGGCAAATTTATAAACATATTATGAAAAAAAATTCAAAATATTGTGAGAAAACAACAAATTTCGACAAATGATTGTGAGTAAACAACAATTTTCGTCAAAGGATTGAAAAAAAAAGCAAATTTTATCAAATAATCACAAAAAAGATAAACTTTGCAAAAAGATCTTCAATAAACGGCAAATTACATCGAAAAATCATGACAACACGACAACTGTCATCGAAAGAAATCGAGAAAAACGATAAACTTTGCCGAAAGACCTCAAGATGACGAATTTCATCCAGTTATCATAAAAGATGTGAATTTCGCCCAAAGATCTCAAAAAGCACATAAAATTTATACAGGTAATCGCAAAAAATGGTAAATTTAGCTAAAAATAGTGGAAAAAAACGACAAATTTCTAAAAAAAAAATAACAAAGAACAATTTCACAAACAAAAATCACGAAAAAGCGAAAATATGATAAATTTCTGAAAATAACGAAAAAAACGACAAATTTAAAAAAAAATCATGAAAAAAGCATAAATTTTATAAAACGGCAAATTACATCGAAAAGCGAGAAAAAAATGACAAATTTCACCGAAAATCCCTAAGAAAACAAATAATTTTTTCGTGGTACCAGAAAAGATGTGAATTTCGTCAAAAGATCTTGAAAAAATACTTGAAATTTGTCTAGGTACTTCAAAAAACGCAAATATTGGTAAACAGATTGTGAGAAAACAACACATTTTGTCAAAACATGAAAAAAAGAGGCACATTTCATCAAAAGATCACAAAACAGGTAATTTTTGCAAAGAAAAAAAAGCGAAAATATGACAAATTTCTGAAAATACGAAAAAAACGACAAATTTAAAAAAAAATCATGAAAAAAGCATAAATTTGATAAAACGGCAAATTACATCGAAAAGCGAGAAAAAAATGACAAATTTCACCGAAAATCCCTAAGAAAACAAATAATTTTTTCGTGGTACCAGAAAAGATGTGAATTTCGTCAAAAGATCTTGAAAAAATACTTGAAACTTGTATAGGTACTTCAGAAAACGCAAATATTGGTAAACAGATTGTGAGAAAACAACACATTTTGTCAAAAGATGAAAAAAAGAGGCACATTTCATCAAAAGATCGCAAAACAGGTAATTTTTGCAAAGAAAAAAAAGCCAAAATATGACAAATTTCTGAAAATAACGAAAAAAACGACAAATTTAAAAAAAAAATCATGAAAAAAGCATAAATTTGATAAAACGGCAAATTACATCGAAAAGCGAGAAAAAAATGACAAATTTCACCGAAAATCCCTAAGAAAACAAATAATTTTTTCGTGGTACCAGAAAAGATGTGAATTTCGTCAAAAGATCTTGAAAAAATACTTTAAATTTGTCTAGGTACTTCAAAAAACGCAAATATTGGTAAACAGATTGTGAGAAAACAACACAGAGAGACTGCATTTTTGCTATCACTGTTTAATGCAATGCTATGATAATTATATTTTTTTTCTTTACTTATCTTATAATGATTGAAATACATTGGTTTTTTCACTTTACATAAGTTATTTTATTTCCTAGTGTTTATTTACGTTCTTGGCCGATAAAGCATTTTCTATATTGTAATTTTCAAATCATCTAGGTACCACAAAAAATGCAAATTTTGCCAAATAATCATAAAAAAACCCAGCAAGCAATGAATATGGTATATAAGGACTGCTTTATCATGAATCATGATTGAAAGTTATGCAAAAAGAGGGATCTCTTCTGATAATTTTATTTTTCTTTGTTGATTATAATGATCTTCATATTTCTGAAAAAACATTGTTGAGAGATCAAGATCAAGCAATTAAAAAAAAAAAAAAAAAAAAAAAAAAAAAAAAAAGCAAATTTCATCAAAATATTCCTTTTTCCTTCTCCCCAAAAAAACTCAGCAAATTTTGTCACGGGAACACTTTTTAAAAAAAGTGTACTCAAAAAAAAGTGAAACATTAAAGAAATATTAATGATTTACAAAGCTGTTTATAACTGGGATTATTTTCATTTCATATGCAATTTTCTATTATTCGGCGAGACTATGAGATGTAATGTAAATACTTCCTAAACGTTATGAATTTGCTCAAAAATGAAATTATAAGTGGGAAAAAAATCACCGTTTTTTGACATGAGTATAATAAGAAACTGAAGCAAAAAATAAATAGTGATTTGCGAATCTGTTTACATCCATGAAGTCAAACTATCCGTCGAAAATCGCACCATCAAAACACGAAACAAAAAACAATGTGATTTCCAGCCTTTTTTTTTTTTTTTTTTTTTTTACACATACTAATAAATAAATTTGAAAATTACAATATAGAAAATGATTTATCGGCCAAGAACGTAAATAAACACTTTAATCATTAACTTATTGAATGTTTCAATTTCATATGAAACATCTCTACAATTAAGCCTAAGATTGCCGGCAATAACATTGCAAAAAAAGAATACAGATGGAAATAAATTAATTAACTTACGTAAAGTGAAAAAAACAATGTATTCCAATCATTATAAGATTAGTAAAGTTAAAAAATTAATTATTATAGCATTGCATAAAACAGTGCCAGCGTTCTTATCCCATATTTACAAACGCGCTTTGCAAATGCTCTTACAGACAGTAACTACTATCCTCCGATTAACCAATAGGAGGAGACTCTCAGAGACCGGCGCAAGTATCGATGCGTAGAGAAGCAATTAAACCACGATTACTTTTTCTGCCTTTCGTTTTAATATATAGATGATCTCACGTTTCTTCCAACAAATGCGAAAATAATTAACAGCATAATATATCAAACTGTATGCATGTAAAACTATGTATCTATCACGAATGTTTGATTAAAAAATACAAGTAATATACAAATTAAATTTTAAAAGAAATGAACTCGTATTTCTTCAAACGAGTGCAAAAAATTAAAAATTATGCTTGTGTCAGTATGAATTTATTTAGTTTTTGATCTGATCAACCATATTGTTTAAAGATAGTATCTAAATTTTAAGCAGGATAAAACTAAAAAAAAAGGAAACATTCACTTTCTCAGTAATGAAAAGCAAAAGCACATTTCAAGGCACAATTTTTGTATTGCATCAGGTCTATGAAAAATATAAATGATTTATATTGCTTTTAAATTAATTCATTCTTACTACCTAAACTTTGTCATTTTAATATAGTGGTATTATAATGTGCAAAATATCTGATTTGTTTGAACGTCTAAGAATTCTTTAATCCTGGAGAATTTAATCTTATTTGCTTTAATAATTTTTCATATAACAAAAACTATTCATTTCAAGACAGAAACTAGTCGTTGGGGGCCACCGTAATACTTACCCATCATGGATATGTATATGAAAATAAAACATGTGAAACTATTTATACAATGCATTGCAATTCATAAACAAAATTTAAATATTGTTAATATACATAGTAATGCTATATTAAAGAACTGCTGATGTACCAATTTCGACAAATTATGTAAAACGCCAAACTACTCAAGTAGTACCGAACTGCGTAAAAGAAACATCCTTATAACTCAAAAATAATAATTCTATTAACTAACAATTAACTGCGTCGGATTAAGCGTCTCATTTCCAATTAAAATATACCTCTGAATTGAAATTTGAATGAAATACAGGGTCATGAAAAATCGAAGAATGTGGAAAACAAGATTACAAATATCTCGGCAACTAATAATTCGATCGACTTCGTTCTATATGAAAAATGTGTGTTATTTTATTGCCTTTTACGACCATTCCTTAGAACAAAAAAATTCGAAAATTTTTATATACCTTTCATCAGAACGAATTTTTCGAGAGTCCGAAAAAAATAGTTCCGGATAATCGAGGTTGCTGATATTAAATAGGGTTCGTCCCATTCTTACATACTAACTACATACAAAATTTCAAGTCTCTATCTCAATTTGTTCGGGAGATAGAGCGTTTACAGACAGACAGACAGACGGACGGACGGCAAAATTTTTTTTCTAAAAATATGTTTTTCGGAATCTCTACTATCTAAAACGTGTAAATCCGTCAAAAATTTTTTTTCGATTTTCAAAACGATTGCAGGACTTACCCTATACTACGTATGATGGGTAAGTAAAAATGACAGAAATTTTGCATAACATCTCAAAAATGTATAAATAAATAAACTAAATGTATTTTTGATAGATTAATTTTAACACAATTATTCTAATTGGCAATTAAATCATTTGAGATGTAAATTTCCAAGTGGGCTAACAATGTCTTGGCTGAAGCCGTCAATGCATTACGGTTTGAGCTCTCCCGGGCGAGCCTGATGGATATAATCCACACAGCTAACCTTATTAATTATAACATCTGGTTTGATAATTGAATGAACTCAAAAGAACAAATAACAGGAAATGAACCGTTAGAAAAAGTTCGATACTTAAATACATTAGATTTTATATCTCATATGATTTATTTACTAATTAGAATAATTGTGTTAAAATTATTTTATTCTAATTTTTAGTTCACTTGGAAATTTACATCTTTTAAATGTAATGATCATTAGATAAACGAACATCACACTCCATACATTGATAAAATTTGTCAATTAAGCATTGTTGTAACGATTAAGTTATCTTGCTTCCAAAATAGTTATCTCGAAAGAATACATTTTTAAAAAGAAATTTACTTCCGTTTTGGTGCACAAATCATTAATTTAATTTCAAACAGAAAACTGAAAGAAATTTTATCTAATATCTCAAGAAATGAAACAAATTGAACACCTTTGCCTTTTATTTCAACTATTTTCGCTATCTATCAATCAATGAAATTCGCAAATACTGCAGTTGTCCCTGAGGATTTTCCATGTTTAAAATATTCAATTTTTTTAGCAGAATATCTTAACTTTCTCTATGCTACTGCAAAAATTGAAATTTTTTGGTCTTTAATGATTAAATTAGTTTAATTTAGAGTAGAAAACTGATAGAAATTTTCTAAACTATCTAAGGAAGTTAAGTAAACTGAATATTTATTTTCATTTATTTCAACTACATCCACTATCTGTAGATCATCAAAATTCTCGAACATTACCATTCCCACTGAAGATTTACCTTTTCTAAAATATTCAACCTCTGGAAGGAACATCTTTGCTTACTCTATGTTGTGGAGAGAACTGACAATTTTTGGTATTTAAATGAATAAATTAGCTTAAGAACAGAAACGTAATACGAATTGAGTTTAATATCATAGAATGAAAACTAAAGGAATTGAATACCATAATGCTCAGTATAATGATTTTAGCTATAAATCAACGGAATACTGCTAAGAAACATTGCCGTTCACGAGGAAGTTTTAATGCATCCAAAATGGTTTATGCCAGGGAAGAAAATTGGTTTAATAATCTCTTTATTTTCAAATAAATAAATTTCATTTAGCATTGAGAAAAATATTAAAAATGTTTGTAAATTCACTTTATTTTTTTTAATTTAATCATTCTGATTGTAAAAGATTGCATACGATTTAGCATTTGTCCAAAATAATTGAAAATTAGCAATTAGATTTGGCTTACAATGCAATTGGCAATTTAAACCAAAGGTCTGCGGCTTGATTATCGGCCTACATATGTTTGCATATTATCTGTGAAAATTAAACAAATTAAATACCGTTATCTTTACAATAACTATTTACTTTATTCCATGTATGAATGAAATTTACTCAAGCATTGCCATTTGCATTAAAGTTTTACTGTTTCCGAAATATTAAGTTTCTTTGGAAAAGAATGTTCGAAAATTTTATGTTGTGCAAAACTTTGATATTGAAATAATAAATGAATTTAATTTAATTTAATTCAACAAATCAAACATTTGGACGGCAGTTCGGCAGATACGCACTGTTTTTGCCCTTTACCCCCCTCCCCCTCACTTCTCACTCAAGGATACATCTTTTATTTCTTTTCTAAAGCGTTTTGATTGATTTTAATATAATGTAGGATTTATTTTTGCTATATCTTTCTTAGATTTTTGTTTGAAAATTGCTTCATATACAAGATCAGATACATAAGTATATTAGCAGATTTTGATGAATATTTCAATAATACATATTTATCTTTTTATCCCATCCCAACCCTCCCTCTCTAGTGTATTTTTTTCTTCTTCTTTCAAAATTGTTTAGATTGTTTTTATGTAACTTAGGATATATTTTACTACTTCTACAATTAATTTTTACTTGAAGATTGTTTAAATGTATAAAACATAGGTATATTTACAGATTATTGTAGGTATTAGAATGAACTAATTTCATTTTTTGCCCTCCCTCCATGTGTCTCTAAGGTAATATTTTCTTCCTGTTTATAAAGGGATTCATAATTTTAATGCAATTTAAAATCTATACTTACTGCCTCTGAATTATTCTGGTTTAAAAATTGTTTAAAAGTGTAATCAAGAAAAGAAAAATATATATATATTTAGCAGATTTTGAGGCATATTTCAATTATATAAATTTATTTTTTTATTTTTTTATCCTGCCCTTCTTCTTCAATCTGTTCATAGAGGAGAATTTTCTTCTATTTTCTAAAATGTTTTCAACGTTTTAATGCAATTTAGCCAATATATTTACTCTTATCTGATGTTTTTTTCTTTGAAGATAATTATTTAAATATATTATACAAGATCAGATACTTACAGTAACTGAAATGTAACTGAATCATTTTTGAAAACACATGAAAGGTATTTTAGCATGTGATGACATTTTTGATTTCTGTCTATATATTTGGTACACACTGTAAGTATACATAGCAGATTTTGATGTACATTTCAAATATATCAATATTTTTATTACTTCCCCTACCTCCCTTCATACGGCAAAATTTTCTCCTTTTTTTATAAGGTATTTTAATCGTTCTAATGTAATATAGGATCTATATTTACTGCCTCTCTGATTGATTTTTATTTGAAGAACGTTTAAATAGTGTTATACAGGATGAGAAATGTAGGTATATTTAGCAGATTTTGATGTATATTTTACTAGAATAAGGCAATTTTGCCCCCCCCCCTTTTCTCTCTTCTAAGATTAAAGATTTTATTAGATAAAATTAAATCTTATTTTTAGAAGATTTCATTTTTCTTCTTCTTCTTCTTCTCTCTCTTTTTTTTTTTTTTTTTTTTTTTTTTTAAATTTGCGATTGTTATAAGATAATTGAGAACATATATTTACTGTCTCTCTGATTATTTTTTATTTGAATATTCTTTAAAAGTGTTATTCAAGACCAGAAATATCCGCCTATTTTACAGATTTTTGATACATATTTCAGTTATATAATACTTTCTTTGGCCGCGCCTACTTTCCTTCATAGGGTACATTATTCTTCTTAGGATTTCGTTAATTTGATGAAACCCTATTCGTGCCTGACCTCTGTCTGTCTGTCACAGATTGAGTCCGTACACAAAAACTATATAAGTCACAGAGTTCAAATTTTGTGTATTTACAACTGAATACCTCTTGTCACACTACAAATCATAAAATTTTGAAAAAGACTATTATTTAATTAAAATATTTTTTTCCCATATCATCAGTTCATTTTTTGTTGTTTTTTCTTCTAATTGTTGCATGCAAGTTTAAAGAGATATAAAAAATATTACTTATGTAACATAAATTAATGGATTAAACAAATCATGTGAAAAACACGCTTATTATTTCTTTTTAAAAATAATACAAAGTTGTTAAAAGTTATATATGTAACTGGTATTTGAAAACAAGTTTTCACCGAATTGGCGTAAAAAAATCGCGTTAATGTAGTGCGTATACGACATCTATTCCCATGCTAATAACGAAAATCGTAGGTGACAAACATTAGAGATTTTGACACAGCTCTCATATATGCATCGGGGTATCTGGGTGACAAAATGGTATTATTTTGCCTGATACGATAACCTAGCTATTATTATTTGTTTATTAATAAATTACTTATTTACATTTATTTTTTTCGTTCAAATTATGTAAATTGCTTTGTTCTATAGTTATAAAATAAATCTTTTTCTTTATTTATTAATATTTCTTTTTGAAAATAATAGAAAATAACTTAAAAATATGTATGTAAGTGATATCCGAAAACGAGGTTTCCGACACTTTGGCATCAGAAAAAAAATCCCGCCAAACTCTGTGCGTATATGAAATTTGTTTCGGGATTTTGTGTAGCACTTTTTTCAAGTTCTGCTATAAGCATCATTAGTTTTATACAGTCGAGTCTTTCTATAACGAAACTCCATCCAAAGAATCTCTCTATTTAACGAACTTTTTATAAGAACGGTTAATTTTTTTTCATGATTACATTAAAAATAATCTCCATATAGCGAAATATATATCTCCATTTAACGAATTTTTTCGAAAATGTTCTATCATAATTTCAGAAAACACTTAAAATTATTTGTAGAATATTTTTTTTCGTTGGTTTCTGGTTTATATTTCATAGATACATTCCTCTGCCTTATTCCTCATGTCCAAAAAAAAGTCATTCAACTCCCCCCCCCCCCCAAAAAAAAAAAAAAATCTTTTTGCATGGCTACACTTGACTTTGTTTTAGCCAAGATGAGCATGCGTTCTTGGAAAAGAGTGAAACATTTGCTTGCTAGTGGGCCGATTTGCAACTATCACAAAGCATTCTAAAAGATAAAACTACTCCATTATTGTCTTTAAAATGGTGTTTGTTTCTTGGTTTGGGTAGTAAGGCAGGAATAAGGGGGAATTGCAGAAAAGGTCGTTTCTCAGCATGTTTTCATCTACCTAAATTAACTCTCATTATTTTTAGAGTTCATAGAGGATGTTTGTTGTTTGTGGCGATTCGGAACATTTTTTGTTGTGAGAGATCATTTCAATGAAGAATTGTTACTAAATATCATCTTTGCTGGTGTTATCTTCTACTGCATTTGCATACAATCGCTTCTAGTTTAAACACTGATAAAGTAATAATTTTGAAAATAATCAATAAGACACTGGGAAAAAAAAGGAAGTGGCGAAGATATTTGAGATTCTGAAAAAAATTCCGTTAAATATTTCAAAAGCCTAATTAAACACCTTAAAAACAATTCTGTTTCAAAATTTAAACATTAAATGAAAAAATTTCTATTCAATTCTATTCAATCCTCTATTCAATGAATTTTTCTATATAACGAATTTTTTGTCTGAACGATGGATTTCGTTATATAGAGACTGTATAAAAAATTGAAATAGGATAGTGTATAATTTCCAGGAAGCGCATTCCTAAATATAATGGTGCTGCCATTTATGCAGGGAAGGATTAATTTTTTATTGACATTTTTTGTTTGTTAATTTAATGTGTTTTGGAGGAGATATTAAACGAAATCCTCTGTGCGATCTGCTATCGTACTTACTCACTGTTACTAAGATGTTTTGATCGTTTTAATGTATTTAACGGTCTATGTTTACTGCACTCTGATTGATTGTTGTTTGGTGAATATTTATCTGTGCTATACAAGATGAGAAAAGTAGGTATATTTAGCAGATTTTGATGCATATTCTAAATATTTTTTTTTCGCTTCTCCCCCCCTCCTCTCTCCTATCCTAGGTCATGTTTTGAGAGTTTTAATGTAATTTAGGGTCTATATTATTACCTTCCTCATTGTTTTTGATTTGAAGATTGTTTAAAAGTACTATTTAAGATCAGAAACGCAAGTATATTTTACAGATTTTTGATGTATATTTCAATTATATAAATACTTTTTTTTTTGAATGACCCCACTTTTCTTCATAGGGTACATTCTTCTTTTTTAAAAGATGTTTTAATTGCTTTAATGCAATTAAGTGTCAATGTTTACTGCCACTCTGATTGATCGTTGTTAGGTGAATGTTTAATTGTGTTATACAAGATCAGAAAAGTAAGTATATTTAGCAGATTTTGATGTATAATCTAATTAGGTTTTTTTTTTCTTTTTTGCTTTCCTCCTTTCCTATTCTATGTTTTTCTTCTTTATTCTAAAATATTTTGAAAGTTACAATGTAACTTATGATCTATATTCATTGACTCCCTGATTGATTTTTGTTTGAAGATATATTTTTTAATGTGTTGTGCAAGATCAGAAGCATGAATATATTTTCAGATTTTTTATGTATATTTCAATTATATAAATACTTTTATTGACAGCTCCCACTTTTCTTCATAGGGTACATAGCTCCTTTTTCTAAGATGTTTTGGTCGTTTTAATGCAATTAAGTGTCTATGTTTGCTGCCACTCTGATCGGTTGTTGTTTGGTGAATGCTTATCTGTGTTATACAAGATGAGAAAAGAAGGTATATTTAGCAGATTTTGATGTATATTCTACTTAAACATTTTTTTTTTGCCTACCCTCCCTCCTTTCCCAAGATAAAAGGTTTTATGTTTCGTCTAGAAAAATTAAATCTAGATAAAATGAAACCTTCTTTCTGGAAGATTTAATTTTTCTCCCTTTTTAATATTCCAATTGTTTTAATGCAATTTCGAACCCACAATTACTACCACTCTGATTGATTTTTATTTGAAGATTATTTAAAAGCATTATGCAAGATCAGAAACATAAGTATATTTAATATATATGTGACAGATATTTCAATTATATATATATATATATATTACCGTATCCACTTATCTTATTACCGTATCCACTTATAGGGTTCATTCTCTTGTTTTCTAAAATATTTTGATTGCTTTAATGCAATTCAGGATCTATATTTACTGCCATTCTGGATGATTGTTGTTTAAATAATGTTTAATTGTGTTTACAAGTAGAGAAAAAAAGTACGTATATTTAGCAGGTTTTGATTTATATTCCAACTAAATATTATTTTTATCACCCTCCTTTTTTCACTCATTGTTAATTTTTCTTCTATTTCCTAAAATTGTTTGAGCGTTTTAATGTAACTTAGGACCCATATTTATTATCTCTGTGATAAGTTCTTGTTTGAAAATTGGTTAAAATTTTTATGCAAAAAAATGTGTATATTTAATAGATTTTTGTTGTATATTTCAATTAAATATATATATATTTTTTGTTTACCCCACCTCCTTATATAGTATACATTTTTCTTCTTTCTACGATATTTTGATCGTTTTAATGCAACTAAACATCTGCCACACAGATTGAGCTTTGTTTGAAGAATGTTCAAGTGTGTTATACAACATGGAAAAAGTAGGTATATTTACCAGATTTTAATCTATATTCCATTAAATAAATTTATTTTTTCCGCCTCTTATTGCTATAAAAACAAGTCTGGAAATCCTCTATGAATACCTTTATGATAAAAGAAAAATATTTCTAGCCATAAGGACACATTATCTCCAAATACTGTATTCTGAATGTGTCGATGTGACAAAACGTGGTTGTTGTTTACAATTTTATGTGATACCGTAAAATATTTTCAGTAACTTCAGCACAATATTTTGTTTTAATATTTTATGATTTAATAATATGATGCAATACATTACGAATAATTTAAAATTTGAAGAGATTGAAATCAAGAAATCCCCATCAAAAATTGTTCTACAAAGAGAAAAAAATTGAAGAAAAAGAATAGACATTATATGAACATTAATAACCGATCACTTTCAATTTTAGACATTTCGTCGACTATTTAAAAAAATACTTATCAGTTTCTTCTGAAACTTCAGAATTGTAAAGATTATGTTCGACTTTATATTTATAAATGTCCATTTTATGATGAGGACAGTTCGCGGACCGACGAAAAATCAAAGAAAAGTAATAATATTTGATATCACAAAGTTCATTAAATTGCACGAAATGATCTGACAGTGTACACTATTTGTACTAATATGCAAATACTTTGCAATGTGTTCACTGATTTGTGTAAGAATAAAGCGGATATTCATGGAGATATAGGGATTTTTTGAAAAGTTAAAAAAAAATTCCAAGTTTTTAGCTTATACCATGCAGGGTTTTCAACCAAACCAGTTTTAGAAAAACTGACAACATATATTCGAAACAATCTAGTGCAATTGAAATATAAATGTATTATCTAAGCAGCTGTATGGAATAATTTTATCTGCGTATACGCGAACGATAGCAACAACCTTTTTTACATAATTTAATAGTAAACTCGATGGAACAATTCATTAAAACTCTAGTCAAATATTGTGAAACTTTAAAAAGATTTCGTCGATAGAGTGAGATGATCTTTAGTTGCTTTTGAAAGGCGGCAGAATGAAAAGGGTTTATCCACAAATTGTTACTGCTTATTAATTGACTTTTAGGAAAAAAATTGTATGTAATGAATATCAATGAGTAAATTTGCAACAAATGCTTCAATTTTGATACTTTATTTGTCATTGAATAAGTTCGTTCTTATAGTTATTCAAGAACTAAAGCATTAAAAAGGAAAATAAAAAAAGTAAAATTTAAATTGTCAGTTTGTGGAAAATCCTTTATCATTCAGCTGCTTTTAGAGAGCAACTATAAATCAGATTAATCCTATCACCGATATCTTTCTGGATTTTCACGATATTTGACTGGATATTTTTTAAAGAGTTGTTCCATTAAGTTAACTAGTAAAATTATGTTAAAAAAATTCTTTGTTTTTTTCGCGCATGCGCAAATAAAAATTATTTCGTACAACTGCTCATATTTCATAAAATAGCTCATATATGTGCATTCTTATTGCACTATATATTTTCTACATCACTTTTCTGATTTTTCTGAAACTCGCATTAAATTTGGTTAAAAATCTTGCATGATAAGGTATCCTGGGGTAATAACGCCACGTTAAGGTTCTACCAATTTTCACGGCTCAGTTTTAGTTTGTATTTTTCAAACAAATATATGATTTGATACAGCAACTCATTGACTATCTATATAAAAAAATAATTTAACAGATATGTATTCATAAAATGTAATGGCTTGATTTCTTGACCAATGCTATTTGGCGTTATTACCCACCTATATGGGTAATAACGCCATGCAAACAAAACTATGAAATAAGATAGAATAAATGCATGTAGATTGCCCAATTCTAAAAATACAAACTCTACAAACTTAGAAATTGACAAATTGCATTCTAAGCTACTGAAAATGTTCAATTTTTTGTGAAAGTGTAAGAAAAATAAAGGTGTGGTGTGAGTTGGAGGATGAGGCAAAAGAATATCAGATCGTGAGCTTCTTTTTGCTTAAAAAGGACCGCCTAAATAGAATTATTAGAAACTTTGCACAGTTTTAACTGTGTTTATTTGAATCAGTATTTAGGATGTAGCTCGGCCACTGTAGGGAATCAACCGGGGTATTAATGCCAAGGATTAACGTTATTACCCCGTTATAGTTATTGCGCTGTACATTTTAAATTACAAATTATCTCAAGAAGATATCCAAAATCTTCAACAATATTTTGAAAGTCCATGAAATGTACTACAAATTTATGTAATTAACAAAGTATTTCCGGATAAAAAAAAATAGTCTTCACATCACAAAACGTATCTCGCAAATTTTAGATCAAGCGTTAATTTTAGTTGCTTGTAAAAACAATAAGACTTAAAAATGAAACAAATTAACTTGAAGCTGTTTTTTGCGATTTATATGACTCAAAACCCTTCTGCGCAGAGCACATGGGTGTCATTTACCAGATTATTTCATAATTATGCAAAATATTAGCACTTGACATTATTACCCCGCCTTGCGTTATTACACCAAACCACCTTATAATCTGAAAAACACGTAAAAAGTTTTTGAAATTTATATAAAAATTGCTATATTTTCAAGAATATATGAGCTTACTCAAATCAGTAAACATGTTGTAAAATATTCACAAATTTGTATTCTGCAGCAATAGATCATTTCGTGCATTTTAACTTACAGGGTGATTCCAAATATTACTATTATTCTTTGATTTATTGTTTACCAACTAGTTGTCCATCAAATAAGCGTTGATGAATGTGAAGTCAAGCAAATTCTTTATAATCCTGAAATTCCAGAAGAATCTGACAAGAAAATTTTTAAGTATTTGACAAAATGCCTAAAATTGAAAGCATTTGGTCATTTAGAGCGATATAGTGTATGTCAATGTATCAGAAAGTTATAATTACAGGCGAATTCTTTTCGCTCCACTATATTTAAAAGATACATTTCGTAGTACATTTCTCTTGCAAATGTTCTCAAACTGAATGTAAAACCTTTTTGTGTGAAAAGGTGATGTGAGGTAGCATTAAATAATATTCCCTTGCAATTGAAACTTTGCGCCCGATGTAAAAGCTCCAAATACGGTATTCTGAATGACAAAGCGCTAAGATGGGAGAAATCGCAGTTGCTGTTTGAAACTTTATGTTATACCAATAAATATTTTCACTAATTACAGCATAGTATGTAGATTTCATATTTTTGTGTTTTAATAATATGATGTGAAATAGTATGTGGTAATTTAAAACTAAAGAGATTAATTTCAAGAAACTTTTATCAATATCTTTACGACAAAGAAAAATATTTTTGAACGAGAATTCTCAAGTATGTATATTTTTGACAAATTCACAAAATCACTTTCATCGAAAAAAGAAAAAAAAAGAGTACTTGTAAAAATACAGTAATTGCAATGATAGCTGCGACAAAATGTGAGACATTATCTTATAATTTAAAACTGAAAAGTTTATATAAAAAAATTCTCATAAATATATTCATGACGAAGAGAAATATTTCTTGAAAATTTTGCAAATATGTACATTTTGGAATTCATTTCATTCACAAAATCTTTTTTTTAAAAGATTATATGTATATATAAATGTAATAATAAAAGTAATAAAAATAAAAAAATAAATAAATGTAAAAATACGGAAATTGTACTTACAGATGTGACAAAATGCAGTTGTTGTTTAAAATTATATGTGATAGTAACAAAAAAAGTCGGTGATACAATATTTTGCTTTCATGCCTTGTAGTTTGATAATAAAATCTGATATGTGATTATTTTATGATCTAGTATTTAATTATTTATTGTTTAAAATTGAATTTTAGAAAAACCCTATCAATATGTTTGCAATAAAAAGAAAAAATCGGACAAAACGTACATACATTCGCCAAATATTATATTATTAATGGCTTAGTGGTACAATGAGACACAATGTATAGTTGCTGTTAAAACTTTGTGTGATGCCTTCAAAAAATTCCAGTAACTATAACACAGTATTTTTCTCACATACTTTGTGATTTGGCAACATGATGCGATATATTATTTGATCATGCAAAATTGAAGAGATTCAAATCAAGAAACCCCTATCAATATCTGTAATACAAAGAGAAAAAATATGACTTAGTGGTAAGATTTTAGAAAACACACTTGCTGTTTAAAACTTTATGTGATATCAGGAAATATTTTTAGCAACTGCAGCAAAGTATGTAGCAATCATATTTAGTGTTTTGATAATAGGATGTAAGACATTGTTTGATAATCTTGCCATCAATAAATTTCTATCAGTATTTATTGATGACACTTGACTCACGACAAAGAGAAAAATTTTTTGTGAATAAAAATTCTCAAATCTATAAAAAAAGAAGAAATAGTAAAAATACAGAAATTCTACACCGGAATCGACAGAACTAAGTTGCTAAAACTTTATGTGATATTAATAAAAAAAAATATCAATAATTACACAACAAAGCAATGTTGCCGGCATTTTTTGCCGTAAAAATATCAGTAAAAATAGATGTAATAAATTAATTTATATCTAATTTTACTGCCATTTTTGCAGCAAAAACTGCTGCCAACATTGCTGCCAGCAATTTTTAAAGTACGGATTTTTTTTTTCTTACATTGTAGTCTAGTAAGATATGAGATGTGATCTAAATTATGATCTAATGTTTAAATAATTATTGTTTCAGATTGAGTTCAAGAAAACCACCCTTATTAATATCCATATAATAGGAAGAAAAAAAATTAACAAAAAGAACTTACAGTCTCCAAATACTATATTTCAATAATGACTTAGAGGTGCGATGGGAAAAAGAAACAGCTGCTGTTTAAAGTTTTATGTAACATCAGTAAAAAAAATTTAGTAATTAGAGCATAGTATTTTGTTTTATATTTTATGACTTGATAATGTGATGTGATAAATTATGTTATAATTTGAATAATTATTATTTAAGAGGCTACTCGACTCGCTCAAAAAGACTCGGATCATAATGTTAAATCTACGGGGGAGTTATTTTCAAATATCTTGCTCAAATTTTAACATTTTCGCATGAATTTTTTGGATAGGATAGCTGAGGACGATCTATAACCGGCTAGTTTTTACTTTTTCAATATTAAATTCGAATTTAAAAAAAAACTTTAACTTTTGGAACCGGTTGAAACCTGTTCTGAAATTACAACTGTCATAATATTGAAAATAAAATATATATAATCAAACTCGAAAAAATAAAAATTAGCCTGGTTGTAGATCGTCTTCGGCTATCCTATCCAAATAAAAATCAATTAAAAATATTAAAACTTGAACGAGATATTTGAAAATAACGCCCCCCCCCCACACACACAGACTTAATATTATCATCCGAGACTTTTTGGGCGAGTCGAGTGGCCTTTTAAGATTGAGATTAATAAAACACCTATCAATATATTTAATACAAGGAAAATTCATTTTCAAACAAAAGGACATACAAGCTCCAAGTATTGAATTCTGGATGACTTATCGTTAAGAAATGAGGAAACGCACTTGCTGATTAAAACTTTACGTGATACCAATAAATATTTCCATTAATTGCAACAAATTACTTTGTATTTATATTTTGTTATTTTTAAATGTTTTTTAGAGCAAATGGCTAGCAGTTTAAGTTATTTAATATATATTACTGCAATTATTATCCAATATTACTAAATGTGAAACTTTCTGTTAATGATAACAAAACATTTAAGTACATTAATACAATAATCCTTTTATGTTTGCTTACGAAAAACATCATAATTTGTTTTTCTAAAATTTATTAAGTAACTTTATTAAGCAATTAACAATTATCATAAATTGTTAGTGTATAGAAGGATCATTGATAGTATATTGTATAAACAAGATTCTTTGATAAAGATTATTGTACTAATAGCAATTAGTAGCAGTGGTAGTTACAACTTATCTAACTATCATACCAATATTTCCCAACATGTTTGTTTAAAATAATTTTTTTTCATGCATGACGTTTTCTTTGATAAATTATTTGTTACATACAAAATATTAGATTACATTGAATTATTTTATGAATTAAATTTTGTTTATAATAAGAGTAATTTGTATTGGATTTAATTTCCTACTTTATAATTTCTATCATTTTTTTTATATTGACCACAGAACTGATCGTGTGAGCATTCATGATTTTTCAAAATTAAATATTTAAAGGCAAAAATGTTTTATACAGATAACAGTTATAACGGCGTTATTACTTTTAAAACGACTAACTCTTTCACTCTATTTTCCTTTTTTGCGCCATCTATTCAGCTATTTAGAAGCAATTAATTTTGTGTCTTTGGAAATGACTCAATTTCTTGTTACAGTACTTATTTATCAAATAGAATTACAAACAAACGAGGTTATCCCTTGAAAATGAACTTCGGATTAACTTTACAACGTTTTGACTCAAAAATAAATATTGAACACAGACACACAAAAATTATAAATCAACTTTACAAGAAAGTAAGTGCTACAAATAAGACCTTTGGTAGACCACGGTCGTGATTTGTAAGGATCTCTGATCCCATCATTTATATAAAAAATTAATTTATTTTTATTGTATAATTTTTTAACTCGTACTCTACCGGTAATATCAAACCATATTATACTCCTATTGTAATGTTTTAATTTTTCAATTGCATTTTTAAAAATATATAAGCAAGTACTTCTCTTAAAATTACCAGGGTATCTATCCCGAGCTTCCTAGGTTACAGAAGATACTGCTCGGTGCGGTGAACATAAGTGAAAAACATTTGTAATCGAAAACTCTAGTAGCATTCTAGTATTTAACATATTTTTTTAGATTTCTCATTAACAACACACACACACACACAGAAAAAAAATTCATGTGAAAAATTTTAATTATGTGTTCAAATAAAGTTTTGAAATTTCACTATTAGCCTGAAGCCCGGTTTTATTAGTTGAAGAAATCTCCGAAAATTTCTCTACTTACAGCAGCCAGCAGTTTTGATTCCGATAATGTCTGTGTTTAACTATATCAATGATGGAACAGTATAGCCATAGAACATTAATTAGCACCACAAAATTTTATTAGTTTCGTTCGTCTAGTTTTAGGACAAATTTTCTGAAGTTTTTTAATGCGAAGAATAACATTGCAATTTAGAGGTGGCAGTCATCAAACTACGGCGCCATTGTTCCATCACTGCCATACATTCGATTAAATATATGTCAAATTTGTGATTATTATAATGATTATTTTTATAATATTTATAATTAGTGATGAAGTGCTAATTTCGTTACGGAATATTTGCCAAAAACAAATGTTGAACTGCTTATACTGTTTTAAGTACAAAAACATTAATGAAATGAATGAAATAAAGATTAAAAATCATTCTAAAAATCAATCAAATATGAAAATTGAGGTACAATTTTCAAACAAATTGCATTCGAGAGTATATTTTAATGTTCGACAGGATACAAATTAAAATTGTGCGATGCATAAAAAGTAAGAAAAACTGAAAGTGAATTTTTTGATAATTTTATTGTCACAGTCAATATAATGTCAATATTACTAGCGGACATGTTGTTTGCTTTATAATAAACATTTTAGAGTGTTTTATGAAAAAAAAAAAAAATGCTAGAAAAACTTTTTTTTTTTTGCTTTTATATTATAGAATTACTGATAATGTATTTAGTAATTTTAATGATTATTTAGTCAAACTGATGTAATATATATATATATATATATATATATATATATTAAATTTGCAATGACATAAAAATAATGGAAAGAAATTGTTTCCTGTCAGATTTTTATTTCCTATTGTGTTACGCAATATTTAGTAATAGAATTTATAATACATTTAAAAAGCAGATAACTGCTAAGAGACATTGCCATACTTTTTGAAATCAGTATAGAAAAACAAGTAGAGTTTATTCGTTGTGCAAAATAAAATAAATAAAATAATTTGAGTACCAGTGTATGTCTTACAATACATTTCATGGCTGTTCATTGCATCGTGATAAATAATTTCTTTCAAAAATATACTATGATGTATCAATAACTTATATGATTTTTTTTCATTTAAGAAAAATTAGAATAAATCTCTCATTTTTACATCAAACAACATAAATAATGTGTTATTTATTCTTCATTTAACAGCAGTTTTAGTTAAAAATAAATAAATAACAATAAAATAAAGACAATTTAAAGAACAACAGAAAAATAAACATTGTATTTATATTTTAATCAAAAGCTGTCTTCAGGTGTTATTGAAAGAAAAGATTAATACACATGTTAAGGAAATGCTTGCTATAACCAGAACATTTTTATTTTTCCCAGTAAATAGCACGTAATTTTCCAGCACATAAATAAACTCATTTTTAGACATAAATGCATTAAATTTGATGACGTTACTATAGAAATAATATATAAAAATTTCAATTTTTTGTTAAATGTTCGAAGGTGATTTCCCCCGGATGTTCGTGTCTCAATAAATGGTTTCCTTTTAATTTTGAAGAAATTTTCAATTCTTTGGTATGTGTGTGTGCACACTGTAAAAAAAAAAAAAAAAAAAAAAAAAAAAAAAAAAAAAAAACTGCAAAGGTACTAAATTTTTTCTAGGAAACTGGGATTCCAAGAACTTTTCCTATAATGGTAACAGCAAAAATTCAAGTTTCAGAATCGATTACATGCATTTTTCCTGTTATCGTTACATGAAAAGTTCTTGAAATCCCAGTTTCCTAGAAAATGTTTAATACCTTCACAGATATATATATTTTTTTTTTTACAGTGTAGAGATGATGGACGAAGTAAACTTTATATTAAACAATTTCCTATCTACAAAATTTTATGTATGTCTGTTTGAAAATAATTTGTAACAATATAAAAAAAAATCAGTTGTCGAGTGTAAGTAATGGAGCGCGCAACGGAATAAGTGAAAAGTATCGCAGCATATTCGGCGGCTCTTCCTAGAATTTCAACGGCAATGTAGCTTTCCAGCACGTTGACGCTTGGTGCGGTAAAATTTCTCTGCTGACCTAGTATGCTTGTCTGAATTATCAAACATTCAGCTTTTAATGTAATATAAAAATGATTTGAACTGTAAAAAATGCATTTATATTAAATTGGAGTTAATTCTTTACAGATAAGACTTAAAATATTCGCATTGTAAGTTTTGCTATTGTTTAATATTTTTATAAGAAGTACTAAGTAAGTAAGAAGTATATTTATATAAAAGATATAAAAGAAGTTTTCTGAATCAGGAAAAAAAATCGTGATGTATTAATAATTTTGGAACCTTTTATTTATTTATTTATTATTTAATGTTTTTTGCAATAAAGAATTAACTACCGACTTTTATATAAAAAATGTTTTAAAATAATATGACATAACCCTTAATTTATTTACAATTTACTAAGTGAATAACGAAAGGAAAATTTACTTAAACCATGACAAAATATGTGTGTATATATATATACTCATGTATAATTTATGTGAAATTTCATAAAATACCTAAATAATAAATATACAAGTAAATAAATAAGTTAGGAATTTTCTAATCTTACACAGACAGAAGAAAATGTATGTATTCAACCTTTAAATTAACTAAATTTTGCATCGTATTATTTTTCTACTACACTGTAAAATAATTCTGTAAAGGTACTAAACATTTTCTAGGAAACTGGGATTCCAAGAACTTTTCATGTTACGATAACAGTAAAAATTCTTGTAACCGATTCTGAAACTTGAATTTTTGCTGTTACCTTTACAGGAAAAGTTCTAGGAATCCCAGTTTCCTAGGAAAAGTTTAGTACCTTTACAGAATTTTTTTTACAGTGTAGAATTTAATAAAGTAACCGTACACTGTAAAAAAAAAAAAAAAAAAAAAAAAAAAAAAAAATGCTGTACACTGTAAAAAAAATTCTGTAACGTTACTAAACTTTTTCTAGGAAACTGGGATTCCAAGAACTTTTCATGTTACGGTAACATGAAAATTTCATGTAATCGACTCTCAAACTTGAATTTTTGCTGTTACCGTTACAGGAAAAGTTCTAGGAATCCCAGTTTCCTAGAAAATGTTTAATACCTTCACAGATATTTTTTTTTTTTTTTTTTTTTTTTTTTTTTTTTTTTTTTTTTACAGTGTAGAGATGATGGACGAAGTAATCTTTATATTAAACAATTTCCTATCTACAAAATTTTATGTATGTCTGTTTGAAAATAATTTGTAACAATATAAAAAAAAATCAGTTGTCGAGTGTAAGTAATGGAGCGCGCAACGGAATAAGTGAAAAGTATCGCAGCATATTCGGCGGCTCTTCCTAGGACTTCAACGGCAATGTAGCTTTCCAGCACGTTGACGCTTGGTGCGGTAAAATTTCTCTGCTGACCTAGTATGCTTGTCTGAATTATCAAACATTCAGCTTTTAATGTAATATAAAAATGATTTGAACTGTAAAAAATGCATTTATATTAAATTGGAGTTAATTCTTTACAGATAAGACTTAAAATATTCGCATTGTAAGTTTTGCTATTGTTTAATATTTTTATAAGAAGTACTAAGTAAGTAAGAAGTATATTTATATAAAAGATATAAAAGAAGTTTTCTGAATCAGGAAAAAAAATCGTGATGTATTAATAATTTTGGAACCTTTTATTTATTTATTTATTTATTATTTAATGTTTTTTGCAATAAAGAATTAACTACCGACTTTTATATAAAAAATGTTTTAAAATAATATGACATAACCCTTAATTTATTTACAATTTACTAAGTGAATAACGAAAGGAAAATTTACTTAAACCATGACAAAATATGTGTGTATATATATATACTCATGTATAATTTATGTGAAATTTCATAAAATACCTAAATAACAAATATACAAGTAAATAAATAAGTTAGGAATTTTCTAATCTTACACAGACAGAAGAAAATGTATGTATTCAACCTTTAAATTAACTAAATTTTGCATCGTATTATTTTTCTACTACACTGTAAAATAATTCTGTAAAGGTACTAAACATTTTCTAGGAAACTGGGATTCCAAGAACTTTTCATGTTACGATAACAGTAAAAATTCTTGTAACCGATTCTGAAACTTGAATTTTTGCTGTTACCTTTACAGGAAAAGTTCTAGGAATCCCAGTTTCCTAGGAAAAGTTTAGTACCTTTACAGAATTTTTTTTACAGTGTAGAATTTAATAAAGTAACCGTACACTGTAAAAAAAAAAAAAAAAAAAAAAAAAAATGCTGTACACTGTAAAAAAAATTCTGTAACGTTACTAAACTTTTTCTAGGAAACTGGGATTCCAAGAACTTTTCATGTTACGGTAACATGAAAATTTCATGTAATCGACTCTCAAACTTGAATTTTTGCTGTTACCGTTACAGGAAAAGTTCTAGGAATCCCATTTTCCTAGAAAAAGTTTAGTAACGTTACAGAATTTTTTTTTACAGTGTAGAGGTACTAAACTTTTTCTAGGAAACTGGGATTCCTAGAATTTTTCCTGTAACGGTAACAGCAAAAATTCTAGTTTTAGAATCAGTTACATGGATTTTTTCTGTTATCGTTACATGAAAAGTTTTTGGAATCCCAGTTTCCTAGAAAATGTTTAGTACCTTTACAGAATTTTTTTTTACAGTGTATCTAACAACATACAACAAATCTGAAGTGTTTTCTCTACAGGAATTTAATAAAAATTAAACATGTTATTATAAAAATGCCATAATAAATATATTTTAAGAAAGTGAAATATTATGTATGAATAGTTTCCGTTTAAAATTCCTCACGAAAATATTTCCTTTAAATAAAACATTCATTTTTATGCTAGTAAAGAGATATAATTTCACATTGATTGTTTAAAAAATCATTAAAATAACGACAAAAACAATAAAATGTATAAATTATGTTAAAAATGTAATTCAAGTTTATATTGTTGCACAAAAATTAAATTTGAGTATTATAGATGAAAAAATTGTTCATAATCATTCACCATACAGTAAAAGTTTTCTATTACAATATATTAATCATATTGTAGGTAAAATTGAAATTCGTCAAATTTCTTTTACTACAAACTATTTTTAACCGTTGAAAAATTATACTAATGCGCGATGAATTATTCATGTGAATAAGTGATTCCTTAAAAATCATAAAAGCTGAAAAAACATCTTAAACACCATACAAGCATTTAAAAATATTAATTAAAATCTTATTGTTGACAGGAAATGAGTAAAAGAGCCACATATAACAATTTGTAATAGATATGAAGCGACCCTTGAATATAATTTTTAAATGTCGATCATTATACCTAAATTACCTGTTATAGATAAATAATTCCTGCAAAGAAATAACCCACAATGTATGAATCTTTATTATTATTATTATTATTATTTAATACTAATTTTATTCAACTGGTTGAAAACACATTAAATTATTATTATTTATTTTAGTTCTTTATGTTAGTTGTCTTGTCGAGTATGGAAAGAATGGAGCTTCGTAACAGAATAAGCGAAAAATATCGCAGCACATTCAGCGGTTCTCCCGGAAACTTAACCGGCAATGTAGTTTTCCAGTACGTTGATGCTTGGTACGGCAAAGCTTTTTTACTCATCTAGTACTTTTGCCTGAATTATCAAACTATTTAGCACATTAAGTTAGTTTGATATAACAACGATTTCAAATATAAAAATATGTATATTAGACAAGTGATAAATTCTTTACAGATATAAATAAAAATATAAGCACTTTTGTTTTTGATTATTTTCGGCATATTAAAGAAAAAATTCCGAAATTTGTAACGAAAAGACTGTGTTATGTCGCATTAATTTTAAAGCCTTTTATTTATTTATTTTTTTTAATATGCTCTGCGACACAGAATGAGCTCATGATTTTGATATGAAAAAAAATGTAAAATAATGTATGCATAAAATTATTTATTAACAAAAATATTAAATGTGCAATGTAAGGAAAATTTATTTAAACCATAATGAAAATGTACTTTTGTGCAATTCATGTGACATGTCGTTGCATAGAATTTCAAATTTTGAATAGACAGAAAAAATGTATGCAATAAATCTTAACTGACAGTTTTAATGTTCTACTTTCTACAAGAATTTAATAAAGTATCCCGCATCTGACAATATATATCAAATATGATATGATTTTTATATAAAAATTTAATAAAAAGTAAACATGTTACCAATGAACATATTTAATAAATATCTTTTAAACAGGATGTATGAATAATTTAAATTTCAATTTTTTAAAAGAAATTTGTTTAAACAAATAAAAATTATTTTTATTGTTAAAACTACAAAAATTATTTTTATATCTGTAAAGAAAAATAATTTAATAATAATTTTCCATCGATTTAATATCGTGTGTAATTTCAAATTATATGTCGTTTAATGATTTCAAAACTAATTAAAATAATATTAAAAATAAATTTATCAAAAATGCATTTCAAGTTTATACTTTTGTATAAAAATTCACACTAAGTATCATTAGAAAAATTTTACATAATCATTCAACATGCAATAAATAATATCTATTACAATGTATTCATAGTATTTAACAGATTTAGTAAAAGAGAATCTATTTTTGCAATACAAAATGTTTAATATTTTGTTTAAAATTATGTTAAATTACTAATAGCATAAAAGTGCGTTTAAAAATAATAAAAAATACACTACTGTGCGATGAATTATTCATTTGAATCAATGATTGCTTACTAACCACATAAGCTTAAAAAACAGTTAAATACTATACAAAAATGTTCTTATTTAAAAACTAATAAATTTCAAGATTAATTAAAATGTTAATATTGATAAGAAATTAAGAAAAATGCCGTATCTAAAAACATATAAGAGATATGAAAGGATCCCTTTATTTAAATTGAATAAAATAGATATTGTTCATAATTATAACATGATAAATAATTTTTCGTAGAAATAAAACATAATATATGAATTTTTCTTTAATCATTACTCCATTACTCTAAGAAGAAATATGCTAAAACAATTACTTATTTTCATATATGAAAATGATAATAATATATTAATAATTTTATTCATACTTTTGAAAACGTATTAAATTAAAATAAAAGTCAATAATATTATATTAAAAATTTATTTTTATGTATTCATTTTTATAAGAAAGTTTACTTTGTGTATTTTTGAATGGATTATTTTTTAATTGTATATACTATTAAAATTTTTTAAAACAATATGATAGTAATACTTCATTACTAAACATTTTTCAAATTAATTATAAAATAACAATTATCTGAAACATAATAAAAATATAATATCACACGACGGTTCATAATCACCATTAGAATAAAAATTATTTAAAATATAAAAAAAAAAAATATACTACCGTAACTATGAATTTGAAACGGAAATTCCTTAAATATATGTGTATATATACTCAAATATTACACAATCATAGAAAAATATATAATAACATTAATAAATTTTAAGATTAATTAATAGCTTCAATACGTTATTTTATACAACAAATTAGTAAAGAAGACCGCATGTGACAACATATCAACAAATCTGAAGCGATTCCTTCATCTGGATACAAACAAGCATGAAAATTAATCACGTGACTAAGAGTAATAAAACGCGTTGAAAGGAAATTATCACTATTGTCATTTGTCAATTGTCGATCATGATCGGTAATTTGGAGATTGAGTGGGAGAAGACCCTAACCGGAAGCAACCAATGAGCTTGGAGATAGTGCCAAACATTGTTATGACGTATTTATGATAACACGTCATTGCTATTTGAAGTGACCGGCTGATCGGAAAAGCAAGGCTAACATTCTGGAGTGTACTTTGCGCTTTGTATAAATGATATTAAAATTAAATTAATTTTAGCATACATTTCGTTGTTTACGTAAATTTGTAAAACAAAACAAACAATAGCAACAAAAAGGTTTATCGACGAAAATTAATGTATTATCTAGTTTAACATTTTGAAATATTTAAGATCAACATCCTGAAAACAAAATAAATAATTAATGGTTTTCAACTTTTATAAATATATGATACATAAATTTCCCAAAATCAAAATATGATTTAATTTCAAAATAACCAATATTATTTTCTTTTGGACTGCATATTATTTTGGATTCTAAAGATGAAATTACAAAATAACTGTGATTAAACGTATATATTTTTTTAATTAAAGATACATTTGCATATGCGCAACGATGTTGTACTTTACAAATCTTTACGATTGTCCTAATGTCTTTTATCTATTAGATTTTCTTTGTTATACATCTATTTTTAAAAAATTATTTTGAAACTTAAAATAATAATAATAATAATATGATTTAAAAAGTTTTTCCTAAAATTTTTTATTTTCCTTTATTTTAATTTAGTTTAATATACCATAAGGATGCCTTAAATTAGTTGAATTTTACTCTGTACGATTAGAACAACAAAAATATCTAACTCTCGGCTTCTCGATTTACAGAACATAGATGAAAACTAGTTATTTTATTGCAAATTATAACAATTGTTTTATATTTGTTATATTCCTTAGATTATTCACTAATAAAACCACAAGGCATTTTGGATGAAAAATATGTATTATGCACTAAAATTAAATTTTTTAATTTATTAAAAAAAAAATCACAATTTCAGCAGCACAACATATTTCATACATGCTAGAGTAGCAAGAGTAACAGATATTACAACAAAAAGTAACAGAAGCATGTTGCATTTAATGTTTATGTTCATTTTGTTGATTTAGTATGTTTTTCTGCTGAACATGTTTCTTGAAAATGAAAATGTTTAATTCAGAATAAATGATATTCATAAACTGATGTTATGGGTTGAAAAAAAAAAAAAAACTGATTAAAAGTTTTTTCTCTGCCCGCGAAGACACTCACGAGCTAATGCTATTCCTACGGGGATGCATTTTTCTAATAACTCTTTCGCATTGTAACATTAAAAAAAATATGTATATATATATATATATATATATATATATATATATATATATATATATATATATATATATATATATATATATATTTGCATTGGATAGCTGAGGTTCCTCTTAAGATCGCTCCTTGATTACTTTTTCGATTTTGGTCGAAGGTATTTTTTATAAAGTTACTTTCACTTTTAGAACCGGTTCTGAAAGTGAAAGTAACTTTACAAGAAAAATATTTGACTAAAATCGAAAAAATAATCAAGGAGCGATCTTGAGAGGGAACTCAGCTATCCTATGAAAAAAAAAAAAAAAGTCAAAATGTTAAAGAGTTATTAGAAAAATGCCTCCCCATAGGAATAGCATTAGCTCGCGGGTGTTTTTGCGGGCAGGGACAGGACCCTTAAGGTCCCCACAATAGTCACTGAAAAAGACCCGGATGATAATGTAAAGTCTATGGGAGCATTCTTTTCAACTATCTCGCTCAAATTTTAATATTTTTTACATGATTTTTTTTTGCATAGGATAGCTGAGAACGATATACAACCGGTCCAGTTTTTACTTTTTCAATTTTGGTCTCAGATAAAAAAAAAAAAAAAATTATTTTAACTTTAAAACCGTTTAGAACCGGTTCTGAAATTGAAATATCATAATAAAAAAAAAAATGTAATCAAAATCAAAAAAGTAAAAACTAGCCCGGTTGTAGGTCGTCTTCAGCTATCCTATGCAATGGAAAAAAAAAAAAAAAAAAAAAAAAAAAAAAAAAAAAAAAACATGTAAAAGTATTAAAATTTGAGCGAGATATTTGAAAAGAACGCCCCCGTATACTTTACATTATCATCCGGGTCTTTTTCAATCAGTAGTGTAGGCTCTTAAGACTGTTCTCAAGTTCACTGCGTTACAAGCGTGAAACTTTATGACACAATGACGTACATATTTGTAAACGTAAAGGTTGGGCAGACCTAATTGGTATACCTGAGTGTGGAAGCGGTTTGAAATAGAAATAATTTTTTCATTCTTCATTTTTACTTACCCATCATACGTAGTATAGGGTAAGTCTTGCAATCGTTTTGAAAATCGAAAATTTTTTTTTGACGGATTTACACGTTTTAAATAGTGAAGATTCCGAAAAACATATTTTTAGAAAAAAAATTTTTGCCGTCCGTCTGTCTGTCTGTCTGTCTGTAAACGCTCTATCTCCCGAATAAATTGAGATAGAGACTTGACATTTTGTATGTAGTTAGTATGTAAGAATGGGACGAACCCTATTTAATATCAGCAACCTCGATTATCCAGAACTATTTTTTTCGGACTCTCGAAAAACTCGTTCTGATGAAAGATATATAAAATTTTTCGAAATTTTTTGTTCTAAGAAATGGACGTAAAAGGCAATAAAATAACACACATTTTGCATATAAAACGAAGTCGATCGGATTACTAGTTGTCGAGATATTTGTAATCTTGTTTTCCACATTCTTCGATTTTTCATGACCCTGTATTTCATTCAAATTTCAATTCAGAAGTATATTTTAATTGGAAATGAGACGCTTCATCCGACGCAGTTAATTGTTGGTTAATAGAATTATTATTTTTGGAGTTATAAGGATGTTTCTTTTACGCAGTTCGGTACTATTTGAGTAGTTTGGCGTTTTATATAATTTGTCGAAATTGGTACATCAGCAGTTCTTTAATATAGCATTACTATGTATATTAACAATATTTAAATTTTGTTTGTGAATTGCAATGCATTGTATAAATAGTTTCACATGTTTTATTTTCATATACATATCCATGATGGGTAAGTATTACGGTGGCCCCCAACGACTAGTTTACTTACCCATCATACGTAGTATAGGGTAAGTCTTGCAATCGTTTTGAAAATCGAAAAAAATTTTTGGACGGATTTACACGTTTTAGATAGTGGAGATTCCGAAAAACATATTTTTAGAAATTTTTTTGCCGTCCGTCTGTCTGTCTGTCTGTCTGTCTGTAAACGCTCTATCTCCCGAACAAATTGAGACAGAGACTTGAAATTTTGTATGTAGTTAGTATGTAAGAATGGGACGAATCCTATTTAATATCAGCAACCTAGATTATCCGGAACTATTTTTTTCGGACTCTCGAATAATTCGTTCTGATGAAAGGTATATAAAAATTTTCGAATTTTTTTGTTCTAAGGAATGGACGTAAAAGGCAATAAAATAACACACATTTTGCATATAGAACAAAGTCGATCGGATTATTAGTTGCCGAGATATTTGTAATCTTGTTTTCCACATTCTTCGATTTTTCATGACCCTGTATTTTATTCAAATTTCAATTCAGAAGTATATTTTAATTGGAAATGAGACGCTTCATCCGACGCAGCTAATTGTTAGTTAATAGAATTATTATTTTTGGAGTTATAAGGATGTTTCTTTTACGCAGTTCGGTACTACTTGAGTAGTTTGGCGTTTTATATAATTTGTCGAAATTGGTACATCAGCAGTTCTTTAATATAGCATTACTATGTATATTAACAATATTTAAATTTTGTTTATGAATTGCAATGCATTGTATAAATAGTTTCACATGTTTTATTTTCATATACATATCCATGATGGGTAAGTATTACAGTGGCCCCCAACGACTAGTTTTTTCTCTCGCAAGTACACAAAATTGTTCGTATTTAGAAACTGTGTAATCGAAAAATTTCCCTCTTTGTTTGGTAAAAGCTGAACACGTTTCAGGGTATATTATCAGAAAATCAAATAATACTTTTCTTTTTTTATTTCTATAAAAGCAGTATATATTTCAGAAAATGTCATTTTCAGTCAGCTTTTGGAATATTCAGTCAGCTTCAGTCAGCATGGCTATTCAGGAAATCTTGTGGGCGCGAAACGGTTATAACTAAAAATTAATTTTTATTTAATATTTTTCTTCATTTAGTAAAGAAAAGAAAGAAAGAAAAACGCTTTCTATGCTTGAATAATTTAAAAATAAGTTTTTCAGAATTTCATGCTTTCATGTTTAAAACTGACTAGCGTATGCGCCAGGTAGCGTCACGTTTTTTTTTTTTTTTTTTAAACAAAATATTGCCAGTTGACTTCAAAAAGACTTGAAAGAGAGAGGGATTGAAAAAAATTGTTTATTTTGCACATTGTACTAAGAATTGAGTGATGTATAATGTTGTCCTTCGATATCAAAGATAACTAATTTTCGTACAACTGTGGTAAATAATAATTATTTTTCATATAATTAAAAATGTTTTCATCAGTGCTTTAAATTCACGTATTCTTTTTAAAACGTAATAATTTTCAACACGGATTTTCGCCGTAGAGGACTTTTTATTGTAACACAGCATGTTTATGTGTATAAATTATCCTTATAAGTTTCAAGATCTTCAATTCAGATGTAAAATAAAAGTGATAAGTGCATTCTTTTAAAATTCATAGTAGTTTGCTTTGTTTTCATGAATGGAATTGGCAACATTCTTCTGAACACGTTGTTTTGACTGATAAGAGACTCTTGCTCTTTTTTTCTTCTGTATAAGATCAGGCTAGAAGAGTGCTTTTTTTTATTAAATAGACTAGAAAATAAAATTAAGATGATTACTAAATGGTGTAACAAATGTTGTAAAATTTAAAAACTATACAAACATTAAAGTAAATTGAAGAAATTTAACATTTCGATCTTCGTTTGCGATCCTCATCAGGAAAACATCTTTATACTGCTTCCAAACAGAGTAAAACTGAATTGAAATTCAAAAGTTCATTTGAAATTATAAATAATACGTTTACTAAATGGTGTATAAAATGTTGCAAAATATAAAAACTATGCAAACATAAAGATGCTTCACTGATCAAAATCTCAGACGAAGATCGAAATACTGAATTTCTTACATTTACTTTAATGTTTTTCCTTAGTTTTTAAATTTTGTTACATTTGTTACATCATTTAGTAATTAGATTATTTTTATTCTAAAGTCTATTTGTAACATTTTGTGGTATAAATGTCCAGCTTTTTCACCTTTTTTTTCTGTTCATGCAAAGATACGTGGGTAGTCACAATAATTATATAATTAGAAGTTCTTGGCAATGGGAATCAATATATGTCACTTGTTGCATACAAATATTTTTAATTGTGTTTCAGAAAATAAATATTAATTAAACTAAATTAAAAGAAAAAAAGTAAGTTATTTTAAATTTAAATTTAAGATATGAAAATGATTATGTGATTAAATTAATATTTATTGCGATTTTTTTTTCGTATTAGTGAGGATTCGCATGTGGCCTTTTAGTACATATTTTGAACCTTTTTTTTTAAATTACAGGCTTGTGGTTTCACATATTTATTAGCTTTTATTTATGTTCTCCTTTATTAAGAAGCTTTCGGGATTTTTTATTTTTATTTTTATTTTATTTTCTATTTTATTTTTTTTAGAAAAGGGGGTCTTTTTTTTTTTTTTTTTTTTTTTTGTCATTGGAAAGTCATTTGATATCCAAATTCCAAGACTTATTTTAAATTCCGAAGAGTATTTTTTAAAATAGTTCTGAAGATTTTTTTTCGCTGAACAATGCGAAATTTTATGGCACATTTAAGGATTCATTGTGATACATGACACTTGCAAGCATTCAGGTAATTTATAATATATAAAAAAAAAAAAAAAAAAAAAAAAAAAAAAAAAAAAAAATTAATTTTTCGATAAATCAGTTAAATATTAATTTATAAGCGATTGCTGTATTTGTTGTTCCTTTCGTAAAATCGTCCAAAACTTCACCTTTGGCAGCATTATCTGTACAGTCTCTTTTTTCCTTTTTTTAAGACTGATTAAATAGTTTAAAAATTAGAGTAATTGTCAATTTCATGCATTTGCGAACACAAAGGAATTCAAAAGATTATCTAACTGGATTTGATAATAGCCTGAATTCATAATTAATCATCGTGCCTTTAAAGTCATAAAATTAAGAAGCATCGGTACATTTTTGGCATATCTGTGTACAGAGTAAATGTGCCTCGGAAAGTACTTGCACCTAATATAAATTACAAAACGTAAAATAGGAAATAGATTGGAGGAAAAAGCTAAATGTGAAATCCCAATTCCAAGATGAAAGAAAAATAAAATAAAATCAGGTGCAGAAATGCCACATGCAAGCTCTCATTAACATGAAATGAAATGTGAATAAATATTTATTTATCTTTGCATCCAAGCTTTCATATTTTTAATTTTCAGCACTTTAAAAAAAAATATATAATAAAGTTAATTATTCTCAAATCTAAATAAAAAATGGCGTATGCAGGAAAAACAATAATCTATTCATTCGATTACCAAATATATCAAATTACAAAGTTATCGTAACTAACTAAAATTTGATGAGCTTCTGTGCCTTTGCCATGCAAAAAACTACCAATTGATAAACGGCTTGAAGAAGAAAGATATAACTATTGAAAAGAAATGGATAAGAGAAGAAAATTAACCCGGTTACATTGCATGCACAATATAAATAATGGTTTTATTGAGTTTTTAAGAATCTTTTTCAGTAATGTGATGAATATAAAACAAAGCTTTTAAAAAGTTTTCTTTATTTTAATTTTGTTATATTTGTTTCTATTTTACTCAATATAAAAGCTTAAATTTTTAGAAAAAATCATGCTTGAAGAGGCTTGAAGAGGAAAGATATAACTATTGAGAAGAAATGAATAAGAAAAGAAAATTAACCCAGTTATATTGCATACAGAATATAATTAATAGTGCTTTAATGAGTTTTTAAGAATCTTTTCCAGTAATGAGATATAAATTAAAAAAAAAGATTTAAAAAAGTTTTCTTTACTTTAATTTTGTTACATTTGTTTCTATTTTACTCAATATGAAAGCTTAAATTCTTAGAAAAAATCATTTGTTTTTACTTCTAAATGATTAAAAATAAATGACATTTTTTGTTTTTGGTGCATGTATTGACAACTTTTAAAAATCTCCATATTTTAATATTATTCATAAAACACAATTTCAATAGAAAATTCTAAAATTTTAAAATTAGTGCTTTTAAGCGAATTCGGGACACAAAAATTTCAAGTTTTCAAAAAAAAAAAAAAAAAAAAAAGCATGAAATTTTTTTCTATTTATATTGTTTTAAATGATGCTTAAATTATATTTTTATCTCTAGAAGAAAAAATATTACTTTTTTCGTTTTCGTTTTTTTTTTTCAAAATTTAGCTTTTAAGCAATGATTTTTTGTGAAAATGCGTTTTTCTGCATGATGGGTTTTTTCACAATTTCTCGGATTTAAATTCTTATAACTTAAGAACCGTTAAAGATAAATACTAAAAACTCTGCTTCAAACTTTAAACGTGTCTTTTTTTGTTGTTGTTGTTATACTTTAATTTTGAAAAAAAAAAAAAAAAAAAAAAAAAACATTTACTTTTGAAAAACATCAACTTTTTGAAAGTTACATCATTAAAAAAATACATCTTAAACATATTGAATTTTTTAAATTAATGTTTTGAAAAGTGCTGAATCAGAATTAAAATTTAGTAAAATCTGTTTATTTAAATGTAAAAAAAAAAAAAAAAAAAAAAAAAAAAAAAAAAAAAAACCGAAAAAAAATCTACAAATAATATTTTGATTTATAATGATTTCAAATTTCCCCAATTTTTTAATAAATTTTACATTTTAATTTTTTTGAAAAAATTATGAGAAGTTCTATCATGTAATTTTGTTTACAAATAATATGATTAATCATCACAAAAAAAATTCAAAATTTTAACGCAATAAATAAAAGTTATTTTAAAATGTGTCTCGGAGGCCCTTAAATGCAAAGTAGTTATGTTGAAGTGCAAAAATGACATAATTATGATAAAAATAATATACAAAACTTAGTATTTAATCATTTTAAAATTAGATTCCTGACATATATTTAAGAAATGCAAAGGAGCGTCGTGAAACATCCTGAAAGTTATATAACATTCTTCTTAGTTCTTCCAACCACATGCCTGTAAAAAGAAAAGAAGCATTTTTAAAAACAAAATGCGAATGCATATACTTGCAACATAATTTCATAAATCAAATGTATGATAAAAAATATAGAAAATATAGAAAATGCAATAATTTTTAAATTAAAAATATTATATCAGCAGCTATAGATATTTTAACAACTATTAAAAAAAGGGAAATAAATAAAATAAAATAAAATAAACTGTGCTTTACACACCATTATATCATTACTTTTTCTTAAAAACTGTTTTTTTAAAGCTCTTTTTTCGCTTCTGTGCACAAATTTCAGAATCCCCCTCCTCTTAGAAAATGTAACTGAAACTTCAATAAAATTATTAAATAAGATTTAAAACTAAAACTTTAAATAGTTCAAAGAAAAGTAAAACATTTAAAAAATTCAAGATTTCTTATCTTTTGAAATGTATTTCATCGTGAGGTAAGCTTCATCGTATTTTAAATTTCTTATCCAAATTTTAATTTTCTGTATTCCATAAATTTTATTATCATAAATGAGTAGTGAATTTTTAAGTTCAGAACCTTTTCTTCTAACAAGACTGAATATTTTTTTAAATAATTGATAACATCAAAAGAATTTAAATGTCTGAATTAAATTAAACTCTTTTTCTCTTTTTTCACTGTATGTACTACACTTGTATGTAACTTTTTACAGCTAATAAAAGTTTTAAATGACAATATAATCAAAACAATATGGATAAACAAGTAATAAGAATGTGGTAGACTACACAATATTGCAAAATGCACCGATTAATAAAATTATAATCACAAATAATAATAAAAAAATAGAAAACTTAAAAATTGAAGGTAACTGAACTGATTTAAACTGATTAACTGAACTGATGACACTAAATGTTATTAATGACGTTGGAGAACTAAACCTAAAAATTTTTCCTTACTAATACAACTTCAAATGTATGAATTGGTCTAAACATACATAATTACATGTACACACACTTATATCATAACAAGTATTACAATACATTATAAATAATTTTAATCGAAAAGTACTAAACGCGCTACATCGCAAGAAATAACAGAATAATAATAATAATAAAAAGATCAGAACACTAAGAAATAAGAAGTCTTATATTCTGAAGCATAAGGATAATATTCCACAATATAAGAAAGATTTATGTAACACTCTCAACTAAAAAAAAAAAAAAAGTAAAGATAAAGGAAAATTATCAATTTTAGATAAGGGGGAAAATACTTGCAAATGCAACGTTAAGATGAAAACTTTAACATAAAAAATATATTTTAATATGATGAATGAAAAATGAAAAAAAAAATGAAAAAAAAAATATCATGCGAGCAAAGAAACAAAATAAAGTTTTTCACATAACCACATGTACTCAGCAATTCAGCTAGAATAATGAGTGAATATTTCAAACACATAAACGAATTACATGAATCGTTTATGTGTTTGAAATAGAAATAAATAGAAATAGCAAACAGAAAAAATAGTAATAGTGACTAAACGTATAGAAATAATGCAAATATACTTAAGGGTGTATTTAGATCGAAACTGCCTATTTTCAGATTTATTTTTAAATTCATTTTTGCTCTCAAATACACCAAACTTTCAAAATCTCTTATTTAGAAATTACATAAGGTGCGATGTTTGTCGATTTTTTGGTAAATGTAGAAAATATTGCAAAAATGTTTTCAAAGTTGCCAATTTGAACAGAAATTTCCAAACCTGGAGATCTGGGAACGAAAAAGTGATCGAACTGAGAAAATAATTGTTTATAAATCAAATTCAAATTAATTCAGCGAAAAATTACATCACGCGGCATTTTATACGTCACTTCGAAAATCATCCCAGGAAGTTTTATGTTTGTACTTTTAAGAATGAGTCTGAAAATGTGTCGGAAATTTTCGAACTGTTGAAGGTATGAAAATCATTTTTTCAAATACACCCTTAAAAAAATTTATATGCGTAAACCAGTCTCTTTTACATAAATATATGGGTACATTTGTAAAATTACGCTTTTGTCATAAATTTAGACTCTTGCCGTAAAAAATTACTTGTATTTATATACATGTGTTTATCTGCTTAATGAGAGTCTGAAATTTCTAATCTCTTGAAAAACCTCGACAAGTGTGTAAATGTACGGATAGCTCTGAATTTGAGTGTTATTGCAAATTTATACAGTTTGCATTTCATGAATTTTGTTTTTTAAGTAAAAATATGCGTAAAAACAAAATATTACACAAAATATGTGTAAGAATATTTCACAATTAAAAGTGTAATAGTTTAATATTACCCATAATTATGATTAAAAACAGAATATCATATACAAATATGTGTAGAAACATAATATTACAGAGAAATGTATATGGGTGAATATCACAAAATACGAAAAGTGCAATCCCACAATAAAATTTCTATTAAATGTTACATAATGCAATTTATTTTGTTCTGTTATTTATTTTGTTCTAATAAAAAGTATCCTTAGACGTATTTTCGAAAGACATTACATTTCTAATAACACAAATAAAGCAATTAAATGACTTTGAATTTCAGATTGCCATTTTCCTGGCATGTCACACTGTGATGCGCGTAAAGTAAAGAACCTTCTGCTATAATGTATAAATATTTGTTTCGAGTTTTTTCCCCTAATTAATATTTGTACTTTATAAAACAAATAAATGAGGAAGGTAACGAATTCTGTATTTTATAAATAATTTTCCATAATAAAAATATAATTGTCACTAAAAATGAATGGCATTTTCCTCGTCGTCATTTATCGGGTATTAATATGGTTCTACAGAGTAATTCTTCTTATTTTTGACGTAGTTCAATTCAGAAGTCAAAATATCATAGCTACCAGCAAGATCTTTTAAAATTTTCTTTGAATATAATGTGATTAAAGCCTTTGTAAAAATTGAGTAGATTTTTACTACGTCATTTTCCTGGTTTCATAAATTAACGAATAAAACTGAAAATTACATGAAATTTGAACTATTATATCGAAAATATATTCCTTTAAACAAAAATAAAAATGTTAGACCTAAAGAAAAGAGAAAGAAAAAAAGAATGCAAAAAAGTTTTAGTATGAAATTGTCATTATCATATCATACACATGCCAAGAAATGACATATAATTATTTAAAAATTAACTTAAGGTTGTATTCGAAAAAACGCTTTTCCATCTTCAACAGCTCGAAATTTTTCGATACAATTTCAGACACATTTTCAAAAGTACAAACATGAAACTTGCTGAGTGGATATTTGAAGAGATGTATAAGGTACCGTGTGATGTCTTTTTACGCTCAATTCATTAGAATTTGATTTATAAACAATAATTTCTCAGTATGACCCTTTTTTTTTTTTTTGTTCGCAGACCTCCCGCTGCGGAAAATTTGGTTCAAAATGCTGCTTTTGATTCCTTTTTTTGCAATATTATATGCATTTATCAGAGAATCGATGATTACGGTACCTTGTGTACTTTCTAAATAAGAGAATTTGAAAGTTTGGTGCATTTGAGAGCAAAAATGAATTTAAAAATAAATCGGAAAATAAGCAGTTTGAATCGAAATACACCCTTAAATTAACTTATTATTTAAACTCTTCTAAATTAAGTAATTTTACAAGGAAAATCCTTTATTCTCCAAAAGAAAATAAATTTACCTCTCTAAATTTTGAATCGTTTTCGATGGATAATTTTAATACCTCGGCTGATCAAAATCTCACATTTTGCGGTATTCACCCGTACACGCGCATGCATTGAATAAATAACGATATGCTTGAAACGAGGCTTCTGTAATCGTAGTGGAATAGTAAAGGTAATGCTAATGGAAAGTCTAAGTTCCCTAATTTATCTCGTTTCCGGTAACTATTGTTTTTTTACTTAGATTAAATTAATTAAAAAAAATAGCTTCTTATTGTAAATGTACCTATGAAAAGTGAGTGATGATTGAAAGTTATAAGGGAAAAAACACGAAATAGCCCTGGCAATACGAAAAAAAAAAAAAAAAAAAAAAAAAAAAAACTGTTGTATATTAACGATTTTCTGTGTATTTATTTATATTATATATAGGTTCTGAGTATAAATTGAGACTGTATGACTTTAGGGCATAAAACAACTCTAACCGTGATAAGACATGCAGTAAATATAATTTAATTCAAACTATATATATATATATATATTTAATGTAAATTGTGGGTACACTGTTTTGTGGTTTTAAAACAAATCTGCTGTAGCGAGAGCAAATACAGCAAGCATACGAGTTTGTTCTTCATGAACTTTTGTTTTTCGACCTGTAAAACGCTTAGTTAACACTTTATACCTGCAATCTGTAAGGTTAAACTATGTACACAAAAATCTGTCTTTATTTTATATTACACAGAAATATGTGTTATCATATATAATTTACACATTAGACTGCTTATTTCAGAGTTATTTCATAACTTTTCACACAATTCAGCAGTTTGAAGTGTTATTGTCAAAATATACAGGGCATTGTATATTTTGAAATTGGCACACCTGAAGTGTATTTGGCAGTTTATGTAAATTTTCACCTGTAATCGTTTTTGTATCATCTACAAATCCCTTTTAATTGATAAATTTAAGCCATTTATTTTTTAGAGGTATACAAAAGCAAACATATAGGAAAAACATATCATGATTAGTAAGTGTATCGGACACACACGCACGCACATACGCACATCACGCACATATATTTGCATATTTGACAAACTCTCGATATTTTTTACATAAAAACCATATTTTGTGTACCAGAAATTTTATTTAATAAGGAAATCGAGTATATTTCAAATAACAGAAGCAGGTCACATTTAACTAAACAAATTACCTGGTTTAAAGTACATATATTTTTCTTTTCTTAAATCGGGAATTTGACATTTACATGAAGAAATACATTTAAATATAACTTAGAACATTTATAAACACAATTTTCATGCAGTAGAAGCTTTAATTATTACCTACTAAAGTTATCTACATTTTCTTGAATTTTAGAGAGCATTCTTCCACCGTCGTACACGTGAAATACAGTAATTTTTCCCGCTCATTTAAGAGAAGAAATGGCGACATGATTTCTAAAAAATAAGATAAAAAACACATATTAATTGACAGCCGAAATAAAATAAAATACTATTTCTTCTAAAATATAATACATATATTATATTTATATATATAGATATATGTGTAAATTCAATCATGGATTTTACATGGAATTTTCCGATTTTAAACGAAATTACGCACTTACATATTGCTTATGTTGGCTATGTAAATTATATTTACTGAAAAAAAGCTCTGTGAAAATGTTACAATTATTGGAAAGGATTCGTAAAAGTATTAATGGACTTTGCATTTTGAATATTTGCAATTGAAGGCCCCTATTATAAAAACTAGGAGATTTATAGAAGCTTTTTGGATTACCAAACATGTTACCCGATGTACAAAGACATACATAAGTGAAATAACTTTCAAATTAAAATTCTTACTAGTTTTTTTAACTAATACACTTTTTAAATTACGCAACAGTTGGCCAAAAAGAATTTTTTAATAAAAAATTACTAATTATACATTAAGAAATTTGCTAATTTGCTATTTATAAAGTTTTTTTTTTTTATTTTACTAAAAATGATATTACTTTCAGATTAATCGCATGTTATCTGTTAATAGCCAAGGATTTCACCAAAGATATTATTTAAAGCAACTTTTTAAATTCTGATTACTTTAGCATTTAAGCGCTTAATTTCGATTGTACACCTTTTAAACTTATGTTTTATTTATTTATTAATTAATATTTTAGTGAAGAATTTTTTACTTTGTTGTAGAATATTAGCTAGAAACAAATGCCGAGCCTTTTTACATTAATTCAAATGCAAATGTGACAGTCTATTCAAATTCGGTTAATTTGATTGGCTGGAATAATAATAATGATAAAAAAAATCACGTTTGCAAATTATTTTAAAAATCATAAAACTCAGTAAAATGAAATATAGTTATGAAACAAACTGAAATTGAAATTTTTGTAATTTTTTTTATTTAATAGTGTAAAGTTTGAAATTGTGTGACGTTTAGAAGTTAAAAAATATTACAGTAAAGGGAAAATTTATTGGTCAGATGTTCACCAACGTCAATATATGATGTGAGCGTTACTCATGGACATTTCCATTCCTTTACTTTGAAAATATTTTTGAAGAAAAGATTCTAATGAAGAAATATTTGCTAATTTTTATTGTTAATATTGAAGAAATATTAGCAAACTGAAAAACTGAAAACGCCAGGGCAGTATTCAATGCAAATACCACCAATATTGGATAACAGGCAATGAAAACCCTTAATATGGCATACCCGCAAAAAAGTGACATTAAGACAAAAGTAAATTTCTCAGATGAGGCAAAAGGCGAGCTCCTTGTTTTACTTAACGTGGATTATAACACTTAGCTCTTCTTCCATAAGTAAAAACGTTTATAAAAGCGGATAATCCTTAAGGCTGCTAGTCACTCAGTACGAATTCCCTTCGGTAATGTTAAATCTATGCACTGTCAAAAAAATTCGTCAATATACACAAAGTTATCCTTATTTTTTCACAAATAATTTCCGTACTCCCAAAAAACGTGTTTGATCTGTGAATTCATTGCGAACGTGTTGTTTAAGATACTATTTTCTTCAACACATTTAACAACACTAATTTTAGAACACATTTATAGATAGCAATACTTTGCTACATGTGAAGAACATATTTGTAGAGAGTAACATTTTTGCAATACATTAAGAATACAGTCACAACACAAAAAACGCTTCACAACACATTAATGGGTTTTGAATTTGGGGGGCAAAAAGGGTTCCGAAATGTGTTTACTATTGTTTTTGAGCGTTTCCAGTGTATACTTTTGAAGATTTTTCTGTAACAAGACATACCTATGACCAGACCTATAAATGATGTCAAACACAGAGTGATTTGTTTTCGAAATGTATCATTTTCTTTGCTGGTAAGCGATATGTCCCACTGTTATAGTGTTTCTAAATAATAGATTAATTCCTATAATCTGCATTTCCCTTTTTTTTTTCTCTTAATAAAACATGGCTTTCCTCTATCAACTCTAATGATCTCCTTTATCTTTTTTTTTCTTTCTGTTTATATCCTCGCCCATCCTCGTATCATTTACATGGTAAATAATCATAAAAATGAGAAAAAGAAGTATAAATGCGAAGAGCAAAAGCGGGAAAGATGAAACCACGATACTTCTCTCGGTGAGTTCGATTGCATGATTAGATAGTGAAGCAAATTGTCGTAAGTAGACTTTTTAGATTGACATTTTCTTTAAAAAATATTAAAGTATTTAAATTAAGGTGTATTCAAAAAAGTAATTTTCCATCTTCAACAGCTCGAAAATTTCCGATACATTTTCAGACACATTTTTAAAGATAAAAACATGACACTTGCTGAGGGGATATTTGAAGAGACGTATAAGATGCCGTATGATTTTACTTTTCAGTCACTTCATTAGAATTTGATTCATAAACAATTATTTTCTCAGTATGACCCTTATTAACATTCCCTGATCTCCCGCTTCGAAAAATTCTGCTCAAAACGCTCACTTTTGGAACCATTTAAAAAAATATATTTTTTTTCTGCATTTATCAAAAAATCGACACCCACGGCACCTTGAGTAGTTTCTATATAAGAGATTTTGTAAGTTTGATGTATTTGAGAGCAAAAATGAATTTAAAAATAAATCAAAACATAAGCAGTTTGGATTGGGTACACCCTTACAGCTAAAATTTTTCTAGCGCAGTTGATATATTGCCTGTATTACATAAAGCAAAAACAAGTCCGTGAGTCACGCTGACGTCATATTGACGGTAGCCGCATCTGACAGATAAACTTTTCTTTTACTTTTGAGCATCGCACAATTATATTTTATTATATTTTACACTGTCGAATACGAAAAAGGTGGTCTTTTTAAATGCAATTTTTTAAAAAAATGTGTCTCAATTTACGGATTTTTTTAGCTTTTGAAAATAATTTTCAAGCATGATTTTTTTTTTTTTTAAATATCTTTCTTTTAACAAAATTAAAGATCGCCTTTATCTTTTTTTTTCTTTCTGTTTATATCTTCGCCCATCCTCGTATCATTTACATGGCAAATAATCGTAAAAATGGGAAAAAGAAGTGTAAATGTGAAGAGCAAAAGCGGGAAAGACATATCAAACACCGCCACTTCTCTCGGTGAGTTCGATGGCATAGTTAGATACTGAAGAAAATTGTCGTAAGTAGACTTTTGAGATTGATATTTTTTTAGATATTAAAGTTTTTAAATTGAAACGGAAATCTGTTTATCGCAGTTTATATCGAACAAATAGTAATAAAATGTATTATCTATATTATATAAAGGAAAAACATGTTCATGAGTAACGTTGGCGTTATATTAGCAGCGGCAACATCAGGCATATAAACTTTTCTTTTCTTTTCTTTTTTCTTTTGAGCATCAAACAACTTTATTTTACATTGTCAAATACGAAAAAGATAGTCTTTTTAAATGCAATTTTTTAAAAACTGTGTCACAACTTACTGATTTTTAATCTTTAAAAATGATTTTCAAGCATGAACTTTTAAAAAATTTATCTATATCACTTACATGTCTATTATGAAAGGTTAACTTGTTTTCAGTTAAATCAAAACAAATAGTGTAGCATTTGTTTCTCTCTAATATTCCATAACAAACTTAAAACTTCATCAATAAATAAATTAATAAAATAATATCCATGAAACACTCGTTATACGCATATAATTGAACTGTGTTCTTAAATTACTAAACGCGAAACATTTTAAGACTCATTTTCAAACAGAAAATCATGATGTTTATGGGTCCAACTGTTAATATGATTTGTAATCAGTTTTTTTTTTCTTCCAAAAAATGAGTTGTATTTTGATTTATAATTTATTCTTGTTTTATGACGGCAGTTTTATCCATTCCCACTCTGTTATGCACGAAAATTTGGTTCATAATGAAAATTAAGCAAAAGAAAACTGCTCTGCCTTTACAAAGAAAAAAAAAGGAAACAAACTGCTCGATTATTTAATTTCTCAATAACAGCATCTACCAATTTCATTCATTTATAAGCAAAAAAGAACTAAAAAATGTGCAAGAAAATAGCCTATTTTATTTTAGAACAATGTTAAGCAAAAAAGGCAACGAACAACTGATGTAGCTTTATTATTTTTATGGACAGAACTTAATTTCTTTTTGAAATGAATAACGTACAAATAAAATAATATCAAAAATAGCATTAAACATTTCAAAACGCTGGAAAAAATACAAACGGTCAAACAATTTTAAGCCATCATTTAAATTGCAAAATTGCAATTGACATCGCTGTAGAAAATTCAAAATTTTGGCATTTGAAAATTATAACTTTGTTTTTAGTGGACATTGTTTCTACACTGTAAAAAAAAAAAAAAAAAAAAAAAAAAAAAAAAATATCTAAAGTATCTAATCTTTTTCTAAGAAACTAGGATTCATAGAACTTTTTATGTAATGACAACACCAATAATTCCTGTAACAGATGCACGTTTGTATTGTAAATAAAAATCTTTAAGATTACTAAGAATTTTCTAGGGAAATTGGATGCCTAGAACTTTTTATATGTAACTGGTTACAGATAAAACTTTAGTATGAAAACTGTAATTTTAGCAGATTCTTTTGTAAAGTTACACATTTCTGTAGCTTTATATCTTTTGTTGTACAGTGCACAGATAAAGTTTTAGTAAGCATACAGAGTTCTATATGTTTGCAAATACATTTTTTTTTTTTTTTTTTTTTTTTTTTTTTTTTTAACGTTGCACAATTTGGTTTCAGAACACTCTGATTTTTGCACACACCTCGAACGATCTTTATTTTAATCAAGGCTTATTATTGAAGAGCAATAAAATAACTAACACACTCAGTTGTGCAATACATTTTCCATTTCCGTAGAAATAAAAATGTTTCAGATTAAAGAAGAAAGAAAGAAAGAAAGACCATTCTGAAAACCAAGCAGAAGTGCAGATAATCTTTTTTAGAAGAAGGCCACCAAAATCTTCAGATTTTCTAAAATAATTTTTTTCACTAAGAAATTCTCTATTTTTTTCTGTTTAAAATGGCATTTAAATCATGTTTCTCTCTTAATATTTTTTTTCGTTTTGGTTTGTTTTCAAAATTTACTTTTCAAGCAATGGCTGTCATGATAACGACTTCTTGTGAAAATGCGTTTTTCTTCATGACAAGTCTTTTCATCATTTCTGGCGCTTAAATTGTTATAACTCAAGAACCGTTATAGATAAATGCTTCAAACTAAGGACATGTCTTTTTAAATTGTTTTACTTTAATTTTGAACAGTAAATTTGAAAAAAAAAATTTCTTTTAAAAATATGATTTTTTTGGTTAAAAAACTTATATTAATTTTTTTTTAAGATTTTAATTTTAAGTAATTTTTAATTTTTAATTTTTATTTATATTGATATTTTTTAAAGGCCGAATCAAAATTAAAACTTATATACAGCTGTTTATTTAAATGAAAAGTAATTTGAATTTTACAAATCATATTTTGAGTTATAGCGATTTTAAATTACTCCACTTTTTAAATTAAATAAAAATCCAAGAAGTTTTAGCACAGTACTTTGTTTACAAATAATATGCCATCCCAAAATTTTAACTCAATAAATAAAAATTATTTGAAAATGTGTCTCGGGCCCTCATAAAGAAAATATTATTTAATTTATCCCAAGCTATAGTTTCTTTTTAACTGCTTTTTAAAAATAGTGAAGCAAATTTTTGGCAAAAGCTGAAACTAACAATTACCTTTATGCCGGAGGGTACTTTAAAGTACTATTTAAATAACTTGTTGCAAAATTAATTCAGTGCATCAATTAGTAATAATTGATTGTTTAGAATGAATTATAGATACTTTATTTTATCTTTTTTCAAATGCATTATTAATTGTACATAACAAAAATCTTTTTAAAAAGATAATTTCTTTTTCAGTATCAACTTTTCAGGTTTCTTGACGATGAAAGATTGTCGGAGAAAAGTTTCCGTTCCAAAATATTTCTATATTTCGCTTATAAGAACATTATATTTGTACATTTCCTAATTATATAAAGTACTAAAAAATTATTTTAAGTAAAAGATTTGAGTGGAGTTGTAAATATTGCAAAAAATACTTATAGATTCAAATTTAATGAATTAGTTTTAATTAGCAAAATTCTTCTATAATTTATTAACCCATTAGTACCTAGCGTCCCTTTTCAGGGACGATTATAAAAAAGGCTGGAAAACACTTTTCACATCCGTAAATAAAAAGATAAGTAAACATTATTTTTCACGAGACAAATTCCTCAATAAATTAAGATAAAAGTTATTCTTCTTTTAAAAGTGGCAAACCCAAAATTTCATTTTTATGAAGAAAATAATTTGGGCATTAATGGGTTAAATTATCGCGTAAATCTGTTAATGTAGTTCAAAAAATCACGAAAAATGCTTTAGAAGATGAAATTTTCATATATTCATAATTTGAAATGTAAACGGTTAAACCATCAAGTATATTAGAAGTCTTAGTCGTGCCTTCACTGTAAATAAATAAAAAAAAAATCCTAGTTTTTTTTATCAAAAACGTCAGACGAATGTGTAAAAAAAGTCTTGTTAACGTAATTGATATTATGCAACTATAAAACAACTATATAAAAAAATGCGCTTTTTGAGTTATAATGAAAATAATGCTAGCAACTTGCATAATAATCATGATTTTTCCTGTTTGTATGTGCAGAAATACGCTGCTATCATTGCCTTGGTAAATTCCTGATATTTCTACTCGGGAAGATGCGCAGTACGCTAAATTAAGAGTATGTTTCATGCATACCTCTTCCCTATAGGTTTGTTTGTTAACCCTTTATATACATAGTAATACTCGAAGTACGTCAGCAACTCGCTTCAGGACTATCGACGTAAGTCGCAAACGACGTAAGTCGTGGTAGTAAGCATTAAAAATTCTAACAATATCTAATGTTCATATGCTATCGTATTCAGAAAATTCGTTACATACATTTAACATTAGCAAAATAATTAATTTGCAATGCAAGAGTTTAGAATAAAGCAATAAGTCGTTAATATAAAATTTATTGTCCTTCTACTTGCTTCTATTGAGTCTTTGAGAGAATGTGAAAGAAAACAAAATCTTGCAATGAAGTTTGAAAGGACAAAATTTTCTTTTTTTAGTCTTTCGTTCATCTGATGAAAGTCTATTTGTCTCTGTCCTCTATCTGTCCATCACAGAGTCCCCCCCCCCCAAAAAAAAAAAAAACTGTACAATAAAGCACACAAAAACTGCATAAGTCAGAGACTTCACACTTTGTTTACTTACAGCTGAATACCTCGTATCACACGATAAATCATAAAATTTTGAAAAAAGCTATTGTTTTAATTAAATTATTTTTTTCAATGTCTTCCGTCCATTTTTGCGATTTAAAAAGAGAAGCTTAATTTGCACTTTTTACGTGCAACTTCATATCTTGGGAGAAAAGCATCTCGTTAGTAAATAGAAGATTCTTACTTTGGTCCCTGATGCAGGAACTTGAAATTTTCATACATATATGGATTATTTAAAAATATATTGGAGATTTTTCATGTTTAAAAATATAAACATATATGTATATAACAATTGCAACAGTACAAGTATTTTTCTTAAGTATTTCTAAAAATAATAACATGTAAAATTTATAAAAAATTATTATATTTTGTTAACTTCATGTCGGATACTGAAAAATAAATGCATAAAAAATAATAAGTAGTTTTCCATTATTAAAAGTTCTTTTATATTATATTACTTATATACGACAACTGATACAACATAAAAATGTATTTCAATAGAAAAAAGTTTATGAAAATAGTTTTATTTTATTAAAATTCTCTTTTGATAGTCGGACATAAATTTATTATGATGAGTGGAATATTAGACAATTTCGAAAAGGTTAAAACAAGGTTAAACTATTCATAACTATTCAGTTATCAAACACAGCGTGTAAAGATCCTTTTTAAAAACTTCCAACAATTTGCTTGATTATCATAGAAGTCTTAGTTTTTCGATTAAAATGAAAATATAAGAAAATGCAAATTGAGAAAAATAAAGTTAAACATTTTACTTACGCATAAAAGTTATTAAATTTCATCTGTATGGCTTAAATATATATTCTTTACTTATGGAATCGTTCTGAAATTAGGACCGAATATTCTGAGAATACAAACGCCCATTTTGAAATAAAAATCCAAAACTCGATATTTTCGCCATCTTTTATCAAAATGACAAGTACCAGAGTGTCTTTAAGATATTCGCCTATGTTTAAAACGTCAATTTCGGTGGAAATTCGCATTCTTTTTTATTTTGTTTTTCTTATAGAATGAATATTTATCTTTCTAAATCTGTTTTTATTTTTCCTGTACGCTCGCTTTTTAAAAATGTAGTTAGAGGTTTTTTTTTTTTTTTTTTTTTTTTTTCAGGAAGACGACGTTAATTTAAATCGAAGTTGAAAACTTTAAATGCGTTTTCTGAAAAATTAGATTTTAATCGGAAAAGGTATATGATTATTTCTGTAACTCAAAAATTTATTATTCCGTAAACATGAATTTTATCTGTAATTTTTCGATAATGAGTGCAATGAAGTATAGAATTAGATCTAAATGACTTATTTGTTGGTATATAGCTATTTTTTATGAAGAATTACATGTAAAGTTACACAAATTTTCTATGTAACTGTATATAATCAGCTGTATCTCTTTTCATATATTGACTAGTTTTTAGTTCATTATATTAGAGAGTATCTTTTTTTTTTTTTTTTTTTTTTTTTTTTTTTTTTTTTTTTTTTTTTAAAGTGTCATATACAGTTTTTTTTTAGAGCAGGAGCCGTTTTCATAAAAGAATACTAAAAAAGGATCAAAAATTCTTTAAAAATTTAAAAAGTTACATTAATATTAAACGTACACTGAAAAAAAAACCCGGACGACTTTACGGAAGTACTACTGGTAAACTGAACACCAGTATAATTTACTGTTTTTTAAAGGAAAAATTTCCGTGAATTCTAGAAAATTTTGAATATTTTCCCGGAATTTACGGGTATTTTTTCCGTTAAAAAAGTAAATTTAACTGGCGTCCAAATTACCAGTAGTATTTCCGTAAAATTTTCTGTTTTTTTACAGTGTATATACATATCCTTATATATATTATAAATGTGAAAGTGTGTCCGAAAATTGGACTGAACTTGGCTTCAAAACGGATGGATTAATGTCTTTGAATTTTTGTATATAAATAGATTATTGGTCTGAAATGAACATAGGCTAATTTTTATTTATTTTATTCAAATATTTTTCTTAATAATTCAACATTTAACTATTTTTCATACAGAATAAATTGAAAAAATTTCCATAATATTTAATTATTTTATTTTTTCGTTGCCAAAAAATAAAAAAACCGGAATAATTATTTCTCTTCTGTAATTAATTTTCAACTGAAAGATTTTCACATGATAAAATAAAATGAAATAAATAAATGAACCCTATTCTGTTTTTCGGTTCGAGATTAAAAACCGCAATTTCACCAATTGTGACGTCAGAGGAATACTGTTTTTCTTCTTATATCACGCAAACGATTATATAAAATTTCTTTTACACTTAGAAGACTTTACAAGAATATAACTTCACACTTTACAAGAATATAACTTCACACTTTACAAGAATATAAATATTTTAGTAGTTTTTCCAGATATTAATCCATAATAAAAATTAACCTTTTTCTTTTTTTCGGTTCGAGGCTATAAAATTCAACTTTTTACCAATTGTGACGTCAGAGGAATACTTTCCATTAAGAATTTTAAAAATATCAATGTAACGTCATATATGAAACAAAGTATAAGTTTTCAAGTTTTCATTTTTAATAACACAATGTAATTTTGAGTAAGTGCTAAAAAGAGACGACTATGACGTCACATATTGAAAATAAAATAAATATCTCTGATGTTGCAATGAAATGAAATTGAATTATGATATCAAAAGTTATTATTTAAAGAAAATTAAGTTTATCGTCTGACCGTGGTTAATATTTAATTTTAAAATGAAATAAGTTTTTTTAAAGGTTAAATATTAAACGACTAGAAAATATTAATAATTTATACATATCGTAAATGACGTAATAATCAAGGAAAAAACTTTTTATCATTTTTATAAAGTAAAAAAAGCTCAACTAATCAAAAAAAAAAAAAAAAAAAAAAAAAAAAAAAAAAAAAAAAAAAAATGTGTGTTAATTCTGAAAATATAAATAAATATCACTTTAAAAATGCACTTTCGGGCTTAAAATCTAAAGATTTAATGTAATTGTGAGAAAATACATTCCCTCAGTCAATATCTCAATTTGGCATAATGTGCTCAAAGTGTACTGGAAACAGGTTTGTAAATGGATATTAATTGCACATTTTTTTTAGCTCTTAAAAAGTAAAAATATGTTGTCACTTTTAAGAATGTTTTTTATAATAAATTTCTATAAATGTTTATGGTATGCAGAGCATATATGTACAAATTATACAAAAATGCCACCTAAAACACAGTTTTGTAGTACATTTTTCCTAACACTGTTTTTTTTTTTTTTTTCGCTTTACGGAAACTACCCCGCTTTTTGACACTTTCTAACATGGTCTAAAAGTGTTTACGACTTCAACCTGTCTGTATACCGGATGCCGAGTGCCTGGGGTCTGCCGTCTGTCTGTCCGTTTTTCAACTTCGGTAAATATAGTGGAATTCATACGAAAATAACATACCTTATTGAGATTTACCATAGCATATGCGGCATTGAAAATGGACCAGGTAGCAATAATAGCTGAATCACAGGAGCACTCAAAAGAAACTTTACATTATGGTCTAAGGCGAAAAAATCATTTGTGGTGTATTTTGATAATGCTACATAATTTTAAATGTAATGAAATTTACATGCATTTTTAAGGTTCAGAAAAACATGGTTACTATCGAATATGTTAAATGTAGTACTTATAGTGTGCGTACAGGGAGCTCAAAAGTATTTCAATATATTATGGTCTGTGAAGAAAATCTATTTGCAACGTATTTTAATAATGTTATTTTATTAAGGTTATTTTAAAAATATTGAAATTGATATCAGGTTCTGAAGTGCACTAAAATAGGATTTCTGTAGAAAATGGGGTGAAAAGATTTACCATTCACTTACAAGATTGCAGGAAAATGTTCGGTAATATAATAGTCTACGGAGAAAAAAAAATATTCCCAGCTTATTTTAATTGCGTTGCGCTATTTCAAACATGATGAAATTAATATACTGAGATAATCAATACAATGATAAATGCTGAAATTTACTAATATAAGCTTGCAGTTAAGTATCATTTGCATCACATTTGTTGTTCATTTACAGAGACGCATAAAAGATTTTGGACCTGTGTCCAGATCTCAGATATTGTATCCAAAGTATGGTCTATTAGAAAAGATTGCTGAAGAGCTTTTTCAATTATCGTATGTATTTGAAAAACTAATGCATCCTGAAGTTCAGCTACATTTGGTATAATAAAAGATGATGTTTGTAGAATTTAAATAAATCATGTATCGGACTATACAATAAACTGGATTGGTCACCAGTGCAATAGCGATTCCCGAAAATATGAATTCAATAATTTGAACCGGGTTTTTTGCTTGAATAATTTAAGCTAAATATGCGATCGTATACATATTTGTACGTACTATACAGGACTGTAAAAAAGAATTCAAGTAAGTTTCTGTTATAATTAGAAATTGCTAAAAATGAATTTTAATATTCGTTATACTTTTTCTCACTAAGCAAAATTTAAACATTGTATTTAGAATATTTACAAGCACATAGATCATATACACAGCTGCAGAAAAGAATGTCCCGGTGAAGTTATGCATTATGGAAATGTTGGATATTTTTTTTATTACCTAGGTTTAACACATGATTTTTCTTTCTTTGATATGGAATTCTGAAATGCACTACAACATGATTTCTGTACAATTGGGGTGCGTTACAGTTGTTCTACAGTATAAGTGGTTACAATTTCATTTTCGCGATGGTTCATATTATCTAACACATTTTCCTTGTATTTGACTGAGTTCTTTAAGTCTCCTATAAAAAAACTACTGCATAGCCTTCTATAAGATAAATGTTATATATATTTTAAATTATTGTTAATGAACCGTTTTGTTTAATTAAAGCGTTTATCTTTTTTTTAATGCTACGTGAACGACGTCACGGGTAACAGCTAGTTTTTAATAATTTTCTTTATTCTGTGCTAGATTATACTGAAAAAAAGAAAAAAAGAAAAAAACAATGTGTGAAAATAAATAAATAAATAAATAAATAAATGTTTCCGAACTTTTTCGGATACGTTAATATATTTATTGAAAAATGCAAAAAGGCCAATCAGTTCCAAATAATATTAACAGTTAAATCGTTTTTATATCTTTTTCTATAAAGTGTAATGAACGTGTCAGAAAGTTTCAACGTATATAAGATATACGCTGTAACAACGTTACAATATATATTAAGACAGACATAAACACAATTAATACAATAACTCAACATGGAGTGAAATTTTAGCCGGGACCAGAAATCGAACCTGGGTCGACAGCGTAACATGCTGTTGCTCTTCCATCTAAGCTACACTAGCCGATATCCTAGTCTGGTAATTTCTCACTAATAAACCATGTTAGGGAATGCCATTGGCCGGCAACCGCACATGATGACGGGAAATACGATGAATAATTTTAATAATCCATCGATCCGCAATATATATTCAAGAGCACAGAAATGAACGTCTGAATTTAATTAATCAATTTTTAAAGGTGCATACATATTAAGACAGATACAAAAACATAATTAATACAATAACCTAACATGAAGTGAAAAATTAACCGGGGCCAGGAATCGTACCTGGGTCGACAGTATACCATGCTGTTGCTCGACCATTTAATATTTCACTCCATGTTGATTATTTTATTAATTGTGTTTATTTATGTCTTAATATACATATAACCTTTAATAAATACATTTTGAGTTATGAGCATTTATTGGTCAATGACGTCGGTGTTTTCTTTTTTCCTCTTTGTCGCATTCGGATATTTGATTCACGCCAACTTTGACAGTACATTCTGAATGACTGTTTGCCGTTACCAAAAAACAGTAAAACTATTCGATTTCATAGTTTTTGAATGAAAGCACATGTCAATATTTTGCGTTTGTAATTAAAAATAAGTTAAAAATTGGGCCAGAAAGTAGCTCGTCTAGATTTGAAAATAGCCTTATAGAATTGTCTATAAAGAGAAGGCTGCAAAGGCCAAACCGTTTGAATGTAAAGATTACAAACAGTGTCTAGAAAGTATATAACGATTTTTTAATGTGTATTATTGTTTGTATTATATATCTGAATATAGATATTCATTCAGAGACTTATATATATATATATATATGTAAGTATATATATTTTTTTGAGTAAAGCATTTTAAAATACATGTTATTCTATAAAGCAAGCTTTAGCATTTTCGTATCTTAAAAGAAATGTTTTCTGTAGTTATGTTGCACAATTCGTAAATATATCATTGATCTTAATATGTCTAATCTGGTAAAATTTGGTTGCATGGTACATTAGCTCTGAATTCGTATATAGTGGGTATTTTGTGGGTGTTTTATTAGTCATGTCTATCGGAAAATGGTTCCAAAAAGGAACTTTTATATAGATACAATGTTTTATACTTGTCACAGTTGAATAAAGAAAAATTTGACACTTCAATATAGCTATCATACAAAGAGTTACTGTTTTCTTAGATTATATTGCGCAGATTTGGCAAATATTATTGAAATATTTTATAAAAGGTTAATAGAATACATTTCGGTTTCATGGCACGTTAACTCTGTATTCGTTTAAAGAGGGTATTGTATGTTTTGTTATTTGATATCTGTATTAGAAAACTATTAGAAAAATGGTTTGGGCGTTTCAAAGGGCTGTAGGTTAACATTTCTGCAGATCTTTTTTCAACCGTTGAATTATTCTTAAACATTTTATTACTGCATTCAAAAGCTATTTCTGCTATTTTTAAAAATTACCAAGTATTGGTAATGGGTGCTTTTTTTTTATACTTCTATGACCTCCAATCACATAAATTGTATATCCTGCTATTTTGCTTTGTAGCACATGCCGAACAATTAGTGGCATGCTTTTAGGGACAAACAAGTAAACGTAAAAAGTCGTAAATCTGCCCACAAGAGACTTGAAAACGGACTTTAAAGCAATCCTGGGAATCTCGAAGGAGCTTATCTTTTGCTTCCAGCATTTCTTTGATTTATCTTGAGATGCCCAATGGTAGCCACGTTTTTTTTCCTAAAATCCCTCCATGAAAAACGTTTCCAGCTAACTTGGCAGTTTTGTATTACACCGAGACCCTTCAAAGTCTAGGAACTTTAGCAAACTCTGCTGATTTATGGTATTTCTGGAGAACATTTACGAGGACCCAAGAAGGCGGGATTTTGATCATCTTGGGTAATAAAATTTAGATCAAGCTGCAATCTCATTGGTGGATCTCGGAGTTCTGGAATGATATGGTAGCTGTTGTACCTTACCTACATTTGGTAGGAATTCAGAGGAAAAATGTTTGATGTCCCGCCCCATCCGCATGTGTAATTTTTTGAAACCTGAACGTGGTCGTAAAATGTAACTTGAACGAAAAAACAAAAATTTGTAATTCAGTTTTGTAAAATTAAAAATTCACGTTTCATCATTTCGATTTAACCTACACCCTTAAAATATTTTTGTATTTCCAAATCAAAAACAAAACCCCTCTCATAAATCTTTTGGTAGCGGATGTACTTTATCTGTCGATGGAGCATTTCGGAGTAACAATATTTAACATCCCGCTGCATATGCAAATGCATTTTTTTTTCTTTATTACTTGAGTTTGGCTAAAAAATGTAATTGAAACAACGTTAGGAAATGTATTAAAGAAAATAAAAATACAGCTTCTTCCTTTCACTGAACCTTACATTCCTTGAAAAAAAATTTTATCTACAAAAGAAGAAAAAAATAGCCTAAAAAAGACAGAAAATACGCATGATAAAATTAAGTTATTGTAAAAGTTAAAACGATGATAAATTATATTTTCAAAAATAGTAGAAAGCTTGATAAAAGTTGCAGAATAAGTTGATATTTTACCGTTTATCAAAAAGATTTTGAGGTTTAATCAATGTTTATTTCGACATTTTGCATAAATATTTTGGTAGCGAATGTACCTTATCTATATAGTTTGTGCCAATTCAGAACAAGAATGTTTAGCATCCCACTTCATACGTACTTGTTCTTTTTCAAAACTTGAGTGTGGTCATAAAATGTAACTGAAACAAAGCATAAAAGTTACTATTTAAAAATAAAATGAAAATGCTAACAAGTTTCTTTATTTTACTTTACCTGGAGATAAGTTAATATTTGCAAAAAATTAATAATTTCAAAGCTTTGATAATATTGAAAATATTAACATGGAAAAGATAAGTTTATCTTGCAACACATACCTATCTCATCATAAAATGCCTTCTGGAAGTAAACTCAATAATATTCGGTGTCAGAAAGTATATCGGATCCCAAAATAGAATGACACATTTTAATCTCCAGATAAATATTTATGGTTTAGATGGTATTTTATCATATGACAATAATGTTATAAAAATCAAAGGAGGACATGAATACAGTAACAAAAGGATAAGATTATTTAACATTGATAAAATAATTACATGAAGCTTTATGAATGAACTAGAAAGCTCGATGTTTTCTGGGTACTTTTCAAACTTAAGTGTGTTCTCAACCGCTCCGTTCAACAAGCGCAAAACATTTTGACACATTTATAAATTCATTTTTTAACAGAAAGTTATAAAATTGGAAGGCATGACTATGGAAGAGATTTCGAATCGAACTTAGTTTTCCACTTTATTATAATTAAATTACTTATCCAGTTCTAAGCAATTTCGATCCCGTAATCAACCGTTTTTCTCCTACTTTTCGACCGGTTTTTCTGCTTTCGTCGGGAAATGTGCTCAAAAACGTCAGCTTTGAAGGTTTGTTATGAAAAATCTATTGTCTTAAAGAAAAAAATAAACAGAAAAATTAGTGCAATTAGACAGTTTCTGAATAACATCCTCTGGTAGTTTCATGCATTTCCGAACAAAAATAAATTAAAGCATAGGTCACAAAGTTGCCCTTTTTGATTTAAGAACACCCTTAATATGTCTTATGGGCAATTTAATATGTGACGGAATGACATCTCGAGTTGTAGAATAAAGCTAAAGCAAGTACTCTGAGGTTATTTTCAAACAAAAATTAATTTATCAGTTTGCAAATGACTGTTACTAATTAAAAGATTAAACAAAATATCTTAAACAATTTTTCAGCGTATTTTATTCTTTCTTTTTTCAGAATTTCTTACTGTGTGACAGAATGACACTTTGTAAATCATGACTCTCACCTGTTACTTAAAATTGGAAACTTTTGTGAATTAGGAAACCATTCAGGTTTTAAACTAATACATATCTTAAATATGATGTATAAGCTGTACAAAATTATAATTTAGCGCAATCTATCTGTACTAGGATTGAGATTATTAATATTCATTTGACGTGGCAGAATGACTAAAAGTTTCTTAAACATTTATTTTTTTTAAAAATGATACAACACAAGACTTTATTATGCATGCATTATTATCAAGAATATCGCTTTAAGCCTATTATAAACCATTAAATATTATACTACATACATCCATTCATTAAAAAATGCGAAATAAATAACATTTACCTTCTTTTTCCAACTGTTCTTTTGCAATACTATTTGTACGCAATTGCAAGCATTTTACTTTTGAATCATGTTGTTTAATTGGACAATTGCAAATAAAGTAAAAGTTTTGAATCCGAAATATGAATTTGAAAACTTGGATTATATTTCAATATATTTTAAAACTTAATTCATAAAAATTATTTTAAAAAAAATGATCAAAGTTGACACTTGTGTGGAATTGCCCCTATGTAAATTTAAACTTTTCTATGGCGTATAATTTTTTTGTGTGTCTAAGTGATGTAGAATGTATAGTTTTATAAAGGTAAATTATTTTTGACCACAATTTACAATAAAAACTATATTAAATGCAATATCGGTATGTGAATATGTTCACAATATCTGTATCAATGCATTTATGTGGGTGTCTACATATAGATTTAATTTAGATTAAAGAGATATATGAAACGTACTTCAGTTATAGAAAATATAAAATTTAAGCATCTGTATTGCAATATCTGTATATTTAAATATATAAAACCATTAAAAAACTTTACAAATTACCAACAAAAATTGTGAAATTATAAATTTAAAAAAAAATCATAGGCAATAAAACAGTTCCCTTTAACTTTTTCAAAATAGATTACAAAATTTACATAGTAAAAATAAGAAAATAAATAATGGAAATTTGTAGAACAAAGACAGATTCATCAGGTCCTAAAAGTCTTGAGTTTTACAAATACAGTCTGTAGTTTCATCTTCGTATTAGCCATTAAAAAAAAAAAAAAAAAAAAAAAAAAAAAAAAAAAAAAACCGAAAGAATACGAATTTAGGACTAACACACCCAATAAATAGAGAAATAAAATATTGTAAAAACAAATAAGCTTAAAATAAAAGACGATTAAAAAAGATTGAGGAAAAAAAAGCACATGACCAATTTGAATGTCTTTCTAACTTAGAATAATGTAGTAAAAAAAAAAAAAAAAGATTATTTGCACATGTTGCCAATTTTTTTAAAATTATGATGGATCAAGGAGTAATAATGTACAGTGTAGTCATGTACAAGCCTCAATATATGTGACCAGCGCCATGTACAGAACATTTAAAAAAGAATTGCACTACGCTAACCAAGGAAACAGTAACATGCTTTCATCTGTAGAAATTATTATTATTAAAATCTTTTGTTTTGGAATAAGAAATAATGTATAATTTAAAATATATATACTATACATATTTTTAATTAGAAAAAATAACTTTCTGGCTAATATTGGTAACTGACTAATTGTTTACGAATTTGATGAATTCTTTTTCTAACAGCTTAATTTGGAAGAGCGGCTCCTGAATATTCATGTAATAAATCAAAACTTTTTACTTTCACATTATTTCTTTCATTCGGCCGACTGTGCTTTAATCTTGCATGCAAACGTTTATTTTGATATGAAATCCGCTTCAGCTATAAAAAAGAAATCTGGAAGATATGACAGGATGCCATAAAACTCATAAAATTTCTTGATATCAAAAACTGTGAAGTCATTCGCATCACTTTTTATAACACGGCAGAGCAGCGGCGTGTTTTTTGATCTGTGATCTAACCTAAATAGACAACTTCAGCCTGATAAGAGACTGTTGCAATTGTTTTCACTACGACTAATTTCTACGTCTGGTTTCAGCTAGTATTTGTTTTAGTCCTGGGGTTAAATGAAAAACTCTCTCTCTCTCTCTCTCTCTCTTTAAGATTTCGCTGATCTGACGAAACTTTATTCGTCTCTGTCCTCTGTCTTCTGCCTGTCACAGAGCCCTTACACAAAAACTGTATAAGTCAAAGACTTCAAATTTTGTGTACTTACAGCTGAATACCTCGTGTCACACGACAAATCATAAAATTTTGAAAAAGTCTATTATTTTAACTAAATTAATTTTATCAATGTCAACCGTTCATTTTCGCGATTTACATTTTGAAACAGAACCTTAATTTGAAGGCTTTGCATTTGGACATCATAGTGAAAGTGTCTCGCTTGAAAACAGGAGATTTTTAATTCGATTCCCGGTACTGCATGTTGAAATTTTCATATTAAGGTGGATTTAATTAAAAGGAATTTCGTATTTTTTGCCAATTTAAGAATTTATATCATTGGGGTTTCGTTTATCTGACATTCATAATATTTATTTATTTATTTATTTGTATTTTAAAATTTACTGTGATTTATTAATGATTCAGTATTTTAAATTTCGTTTAAACAACTTTTTTCGCTTTTAGAAATTTATAATTTTAATTATATCTTCGCTATTTTTTTTTTCGGATTTTCAAAAAAATTGGAATTTTGTATTTTATTTAAAAAAATTGATATGAATATTTTTAATTTGATTAGAATAAACAATTTCCTTTTATAATTATTTTAAAGTTAAATTTGTTCATGTTTCCATTTATGAAATAATCTGATAATTATAAGTTTTAAAAATTTGGATTTATTAAGTAAATGATAAGTTGTTTTGAAAGAATATTGAACGAAACTCTTTTTCAAGTAACTTATTTATCCCTTCTGATATACTTATTAGATTTACATTCTCGCTTTCCTAAATATATTTGAAAAATAGTTAATTTGTTAGCCTTTATTACTTCAGCGAATTTGAAATTTCCACGTTCCATAGTTTAAAAATAAAATGGCTGTGACAGATGAACAAACACAGGACTGATCTTCTACTGGTTTCGTTTTTACTTTTTAAGTACGGAATCCGAAACAGAAAGATAAATAGATAATTTGAATCTAAGTTTACGGAATAAAAATTTGTTAATTAAAAAAAAGACCAGTTAGTATGTCAATAAAAAAAACTGCTTATTTTATAACACTAAAGTGTATTTCTAATTTTTTTTTTTACATATTTTGCCAGTAAAACACACATTTTACAATTTTTTTCAAAAATAAATAAATAAATAAATAAATAAATAAATAAATAAAGTAAAATAAATGAAATAAAAATAAATTAATAGAATTTAAAAAAAATGGAATTTTCTATTATTTCACAGATTTTGTGGTAATAAAAATTATTGGGATATATATGTTACAGGCCAAACCCGATTTTAGGCCGAACTAGATTGGACTAGGCCAAACTAGTTTATCCTAACGCCCATCGGATAAACTAGTTTTTTTTAGGCCAAACCGGTCTATCCTAACGCCCATCGGATAAACTAGTTTTTCCTAGGCCAAACCGGTTTATCCTAACGCCCATCGGATAAACTAGTTTTTCCTAGGCCAAACTAGTCTATCCTAAGGCCCATAGAACAAACTAGTTTTTCCTAAGCCAAACTAGTTTGGCCTAACTTTTATAGGATAGACTAGTTTAGCCTGCTGTTTATTGGTCTGAACTAGTTTATCCTAGGCCATTTCAATTTGGCGTGATTTTATTGAATTCAATGACCGCCTCAGCGCCAACATACTAGTTTGTCCTAGGCTGATCTAGTTTATCCTAGGCCAATCTAATTTTATGCGTTTTTAGCTCACAGGCGTCAAAGCCTGACAAATAATGGGCTCACAAGTTCTGTATGTATGAATGTACGCATGTATGTACGCATGTACGTACGTATGTACGTAATGCGATAACTCTTGATAGAAATATCCTATTTGCTTCAAATTTTGGATGTAGGTTCATGCTGATAACGTACTATTCTGATTACTTTAGGGAATTCACCGGATAAGAAATGGGAGGGGATGAAGGGGAGGCTAATCCCCCACCTTTAATTTAGAGAAATGGATTTCTCATGCAGAATTATCAGTTTTCATTTAAAATTTTAGGTATAGGATTAGTCTGACAAGGCGCTTCCGAGATTAATTGTGGATCTTTATTATTTAAGTGTAAAAGAAAAGGCAATGTAGGTAATCCCCCATAAATTAGATAAATGGTTTTTGACACAGAATTTACGGATTTGCTTCAATTTTGGATATAGGTTCTTTCTCATAAGGTGATTCTCTGAATAGTTTTAGGTGTTTAATGGTTAAGTATAAAGGGAAAAATGAAGGACTGCCCTCTTACCTAAGAAAAACTAGTTTAACTTGTAGGTATTTAGATAAACCAGTTTGGCGTAGGAAAAACTAATTCATCCTATTGGCGTGAGGATGAAATAGTTTCGACCAGTCCAATCTAATTTGGCTCAAAATCGGGTTTGGCCGGTAAAAAACATATTTTTCATTAGAATAAGTATAAATGTGTTTCAAGAGTCATTGGTTATAACATTAATACAGAAATTTAACATGTCCACTGTAGAGACATCCTAGGAAAAACTAGTTTATCCGGTAGGCGTTAGGATAAACCGGTTTGGCCTAGGAAAAACTAGTTTATCCGATGGGCGTTAGGATAGACTGGTTTGGCCTAGGAAAAACTAGTTTATCCGATGGGCGTTAGGATAAACTAGTTTGGCCTAGGCTAATCTAGTTTGGCCTAAAATCGGGTTTGGCCTGTAACATATATATTAAATAAATAGTTTTTATTTTAAAATATATAGTATTTTTTTAAAAATCATTACAAACAAATGAATTCTATGATCAAAAATCAGTCAATGTTTGTCATTTCAAACCTTTCAGGTCATATTAATGCCATAATACTCTATAACTTATTTTTTAATTTCTTTTAGGTAAAATTTAGAAAATAATTTCTTAATTTTCGAACACGATTGGAAAGTTATTTCGAGTAATACCACATCCATACTTATCTACTCTTTAGTAGATAAAGTATATGGGGATCTCAGTTCCCAATAATTCTGACAAACGTGTTAGAAAAATTGTTGAATTGTTTATATTATTGTTGATTACACTTAGTATCGCCAACTTTTCAAAGATATTTGGTTAAGCTCAAAAATATTTGATTAAAATAATGAATATTGTTAGGTAATTATCGTCAGCTACGAGCTAAATCTGCATATTTTTTTTAAATCTTATTTGTTCCGAATCAGTGTAAGTTATTGTTGTATATGCCGATGTAATGTTTTTTTTTTCTCTCCGTATGTGGCAACACTTTGTGTTTATTTTTGTTTTCAAATGAGAAAAAGAATGTGTTGTAATGCATTGCAAGCCGTGCAATGGCTCGTATATTTTGGTGTGAAAATAAAAAGCATTTACAGTCCGCTGTGTTATGCTAAAATGTAAGAATCAGCAGTGTTATGTTACTTATCAGCTAAACATGCAAAAACTCATGCATTTTTCCCCCTTAGTGTGTATGCGCGAGAGAGAAGGGGAAAGAGCGGATGATTAAAGGTGGTAATTGGAAATTAAATTATGTTTTTTCTAAGCAATATTTTTAATTATTATAATTTAATTAAGCGCGAGCTAAGCGAAACCTAACACTATTCTACAACTTGTACATACTTGTATTACACTTTATGGAAAAAAAAAAAAAAACTAGCACGTTTCTAGATTTGCAATTTAACATAGTCATTTTAATTCATGTCTAGATGTATTATCTATAATTAAAATTCATTTTGCCAACATTTTTTTTTTTTATACAAACATTTGTATGGCTAAATCCTATTGAATTTTAGACACTAGGTGGCAATGAATTAGATAAGGCAATAAATAGTTTCTTCTTGTATTATAGTATCACATTTTTCATATTTTTGGTTACGCCTACATGAAAACATCGTTTTATTGTCGTCATTGATGATGTATTATGAAATTTGAAATTGAAAACTCTCTCTCGGCATGTTTTAGATAACTTAAATTCACATGCTTAGTGATTTGCTTTCGTACTAAGGAAATTTCAGGAATAGGAGACATTTTAATAATTGTAATATTTGTAAAGTGACTATGATATGAAGTTTAAAATTGCTAATGGTTTTTCGTTTTTCTTTTCTGTATTTAGTTGTAAAATTTAAAAATTTAAGTGCCTGCGTGATGTAGTTTGAAATTGTGTGTATGTGTTTAATTTTTTTTGGTGGAAAGTTAAATTAGCTTACTGAAAACTCGAAATTTACGAACTTATGGCAAATCGACATTTTTTAGAGTTGGATTTCAAGGAAGGAGATGTATGTTAAGGTATGTTAGTATTTTTATGCACATTTTGCTGTACTATTTTATACTTGTCGTTTGCTGTGAATTTCTCATGCAAGCGAACATTACGAATTTTGCGCATTTTTGAGATTGCTGCACAACTAATTTGCTGTATCCATTGATGTTTTTTTTCTTTTTCACCCCTTTTCTTTACATTTATTGACTGCCACTTTAACTAGTTTCGTGAGTTTTTCAGATTGCTACACAACTATTGCTGTATCAAATGATATTTGTTTGGTTTTAATGAAGGCGAAACATTCATACGTTTATTTACATACTGCCGCTTTAACGAATTTCGTGCATTTTTGTGATTGTTGCACATCTATGTTGCTGCATTCAATGGCTTTTTTCTTTGTTTGTAGAATTTGAATTGTTCACTATTTACTGCATATATTGCAGTAAATAGTGAACAATTCAAATTATCTAGGTAATCTAAAAAATTGAAATGACGCGATAATTTTTTCTAAAAGTTGTTGAGAAACGAAAATTTTAATCATTAAGTCGTTACTTTGATTTAGAAAGGTAGCTTAAAATTTTTGATATATCCTAAAAAATATAACCCTTGGAACCGTGATATAACAATTGAGGAAAATAATTAATAATGTTTATCTAATAATGAAAGTGATTTTCAACAAATTGTTTTAAATAAAGGCAAACAAGAATTTTAATTCAATTCAGATAATGAAGATGATGATCAAAATACAGCCGGCTCTCATTAATTTGACATCGGATAAATCGAATCTTCGGTTAATTCCAACTAAACATGAACTTCCGAGATTTTCATTGGCAGAATAATGGTAAAAAATTTCATTTATTTGGATTTATTTTCTCTTGATTTCGTTTAATTCAAACTAACGCGAATTACAATTCTTCATATTTCACTTTTTCTCACGGACTTCAGATCCTTGAAATATTTTTTTTTATTTCATTTTTTGTCAGAATTGTTCCGAACTAGTATACATATAATCGCATGCATTTGATATCCGCTTTCTGAGCACGGCGTCTGTCCATCAATGACACTTCGCTCCTTTCTCACACTGAACTTCTTCGTAATCCCTTAATTAGTTTATGTATTTATATCTTTTAACTTAATATTAAGTTATGCTCTAATGATAACGGCCGAAATAAATTAAAAAATATTTAACATAAATTCTTTTGTAATAGGACACCTTTAAACATGTTTTCCTCTCATATTTTTCATAATTCGAACATTTCTTGTGGTTCTGATGAGTTCGAATTAACGAGAGGCCTTATATGATAATGTTTATGAATTTGAAATTGGAAGGGTGACTTTTCAATGTAATCGCAAAGCAGTGACCAATTTAATAAACATTCAAGAAGGAAATTATAGATCTTGTGATTTGCCTTTAAAAATATTGTCTTATAATAAATTATTACTAGGCAAAAAATTCTCGCGAGCCTTCACAAAGCTGCGTTTTTTGCTAGTTTTATAAATACTTTTTATATTTAATTATTTAAAAATGTTCTTCCTTATAAATGCATTAAAATTTATTTTTAATAGCATTTGAATCGCTAAATAGTGAAAGTGCAAAAGACTAAATGTTCAGAAAAGCACACATTTAAGTCACCTAAGTGCTTTGTCAATTCAAGAAATCAAAATAGATGGCAAGCTATGCAGGAAATTTGTTTTTGTGAGAAATTAAATTATACATCAAATGAAGGAGTTTTCAGTGTAGATTTCACATATGATGTTACTATTTTTTTCTATATCAACTATTTTGAAAAAATTGATAAAACCAAATTTCATTACAGCAATTATATAAATAATAATAATAATAATAATAATAATAATAATAATAATAATAATAATAATAATAATAATAATAATGATAATAATAATAATAATAATAATAATAAAACCGAATTAAATCAATTGAAATTGGCTAGATGGAGAATTCAAATTATTGGGTGGGCTCGCGCCCCATAATCCCCATATAAAATGGCTCCAGTTATAACTCTCCAGTTATTCGAACTTCAGAAAACAATTACATAACCGTAATTTAACTATTTTGACCACAATATGGGCCGTAATATGCTAAAAATACAATTAAATTATGGTTGTGTAATCGTTTTCTATAAAAACAGTCGAATGACTGGATAGTTCCGCGTATTTCAAAATCAGCTAAACAAAAATTTGTGAAAGCAGTATACCAAATAAAATATTTATAAAATTTAATTATGAAAAAATTCTTGAAAAATTTAATGTATAATAAATCATTATAGTGCGAAAATTCCTACTTAATTTCGAACTAGCAATTTTCGAGATTCTGCATGCTTGGAAATTGACCGAATAGGCGGAAACACTGAAATCTTTATTGAACATTATTAGTACTAACAGTAATTAAAAATAAAATTGCATTGATATTGATATTAAGGGTTTTATTAATAAAATATTTAAATCAAACTATTCAAACGGTTAACAGTTTTACTTAAATAGGGAAATTGAAAATATTTTGCACATAACTTTTACGAACAACTGTTGTTTTATAAGAATAAATTATACATTTTCATTTTAATACCCCATGTTATAGCACAAAGATTTTTTTCATGTTCATTACATCATACTTAATAAACCAAAAAACTTATATATTTTTATTTATGGGCTCAGATTTTAAACGAACAAAATGCTTTTTCTGTTAAAAAGAATAGAAAATTTAAAATAAAGATGCTCTTTTAAAAGATTGAATATTATTTAAACTGACAAATTTCATGTAAAAGTGATCCTAATATGCAATAACTTCACATTTAATTAAATTTTAGATATGAATTTTTTATCACATTGTAAAAAAAAAAAAAAAAAAAAAAAAAAAAAAAAAAAAAAAAAAATTCCGTTAAATTTACAGCAAAAACTGCTGGCTGCAGTGTATCCAGCAGTTTTTGTCGTAAAAATTGCAATAAAGTTAGGTGAAAATAAAAAAAAAATTACATCTACGGTTAAAGAATTGTGTGCACTGTAAAAAATATCCGTTAAATTTACTGCAAAAACTGCTGGCAACATTGCTGCCAGCATTTTTTGCCGTGAATTTAACGGATATTTTTTACAGTGCACACAATTCTTTAAGCGTCTTAACCGTGTTTTTTGTGAAGCATTTTTTTTTTTTTTCAAAACTGATTTAACAAAAAATTTATATTAATGTTATATTTTTGCTGTGCATATGGTACATAAACGTGTAATGTAATCAAATATAGATAGATATTCTTACAACTACTTTACATAGATATTGTTTTATGAATCGTTAAGCATACGTGAACAATTCTGCAAGATGCTTAAATAATTTTAAAAGAGATTTATTCTAAAAATTTAATGTTTTGAAAAGGAGTAAATGAATGTGACGTTTTTAATTTAATTTAAACTTAATGCTTAAAATTTAAAAACTTAAACTTATGCTTTAAAACTTAATGCTTTTTAACATTTTCCAACACAGTTCAAAAGTTTTTATGAATTCGGTTTGTCTATCAATCTGTCCATCTGTCTATTTGTCCGTGCTCTAACTGTGGTAAATATAGTCCGATTTTCATGAAATTGATGTATGTTACTAAGATTTACTATGACATGTTCTATATTGAAATAAAGTATGTAGCATTTACGGTGGATCTACAAGGACGTTAAAAAAAAGACCGCTACATTGCGGTCTACGGGGAAAAAAACGTTTATGGAATATTTTAAATATTACACTATTCCAAGCCTATTGAAGTTGACATATATCACTGAGATGTACTACAAGGTTCTTATTATAGAATATGATGTGCATCAATTTTGTCTATCATTCACAGGGACACACAAAAGAAGTTGGCTGCAGAATAAAATGATCAATAATTGAACTGTTGAGATCTACGAAAAATTATTGTTGGAAGTGCGTTTTCCGTTGTAATATACGTTTTAAAATTTAATTATTCTTTAAATATTACTTGGTGTTTATGAATTCTATAAATAATATGATATCAATTAATTTTAATTTAAATTATAAATAATATTCTCAACAAGATCTGTTTGTTGGCATGAGCTCCCGAATGGAAATTTTCAACTGTGCTATGTGTTTAATTGAAGTAACATATAGCATATTATGCAAGATACATTAAATATCCATATATGATATACAAGGCTGCACAAAAATCATTTATTTTGTTGTTTATTCATGGAAATAGCACAAATTGGTTTTCAAATCGTTAGGGTTATGCGTTTTCCAAATTACTCCTTTAGGCATAATTTTCAATTTAGTAAACTGCGAAGTTTTGTTACAATGTTGAGGATGTGTTGAAAAGTGTTTCATAATCTATACTGTACGCACGAATTTTTGTTCTTATTTAATAAATAAAATCGTATTACAAATTTTGCGCATAGAGTTTCTCATAATTGAACTGACACAGTGATCCATTTTTTTTTTTTTTCGTTGAATACAGATATAATATTTGGAATGATTTACAGAGAAAAAAAAATATCTTTTGGACTAAAATATTTAAAAAGACCCTTTTTGATAAAAATAGTCACAATTTTAAAATATTTTATTTGATGAAAATAATAACAGATCATTTTGTGCATATAGTATTTATGCTTTCAATCAAAATTTCACGGAATTATGTCCATCCATTTCTTAGAAATCCTGAACTCAATCATCAAAATCATCGCTTTGTGAAAATTAACTTTAACGATCAATATTCCTGTTGATCATAGTAAATAAATAAATAAATAAAATGCTATGATTATAATTTCCCTTCTAAAGTAAATTTTTTGAATTAAAAAAGGAAGGTTTAAAATGCTCCTAAATAATCAAATATTATTATAGGCCATTAAAAAAAAATATAAATATATATATATTTTTTAATTTAATGAGTATGCTCAAAGTCATTTGTTTCTAAATTTGGATGTAAATCTTATTTTTTCTGTTTAGTTTTAAGGATAAATTGTTACTTTTTTTGTCGCATTATTATTTTTTAAGGTTATCTCCAACAAACAAACGAACTTTCTGTCTTTATAGGCAGAATCCTTATAAAAACTCAAATTAAAAAAAGAAAAAGAAATGAAAACATTATTTTAATACATTTAACTATATTTTTTGTATGACAAAGTGTAAGTGATACTTATTTACTTAACTGGTAATTATTTTTCTTCATTACTAAATTAATTAGTTACTGTTGTTATATCCCACTGACCAGAAAAGTCGGTGCGAATCTTGGCGAGACTGCATATCACATGAAAAGAAAAAAAAAATTAGCTCATTGAAAGGAATTAAAAATATTGTTAATGCTAAGTGCCCATAGTTAACTCTAAGCCAAATTTGAAATTTCTACTCCTGACAGTTTAAAAGAAATCATGATTTTAAAGCATTTACAATTCATTCCATTCTTTTAAATTTCAAAAACTTTAAATGTTATTAGCTAGTGCTTACATCTTAAAAGTATCTACATATAAATAGTCTAAAGCCAAAGGTTTAAAAGAAATATGAACTGATAACTAAACAATAAATTGTTTTTAAGCAGATATACTCAAATATTTTTTAATGCCTTTTCTTTTGTGATATTTATGTTAGTAAGATATTCAGAAAAGGAAATTTCTCGGTATCTTACAAATAATGATTTCAGATATACAATTTTAATAACCTCGGTTATTCAAAATTTTAATACAGGAATCGAATATATTGGCAAGACATTTTAAAGCCTATTAAATCTGTAAATGCAACACAAGAAAGCACAATGAACTTCAGAAATTTTTCTCTAAATAAATCTTGAAAAATTATTTAATAAAATCTAAGTTGTTCCCCAGAGTTCTTTTTCTTTGTTGATGTCTGTAATTTATCCAATTGTAAGACTGGTATGTATTTGAGACAGCATATCTCACATTTCAAATTGAATAATAGGAGTAAACTTGCAGATTTAAACACATTATACAAAGAGTTTACTCCTTGCCGAACTTTATACGAATGCCCCTTTTTGAGTTACAAACTGTCAAAAGTGCTGATTTGTGATTTTTTTTCTAAATTTTAATTATTTAATTTTAAAGGGAACATCTGTGTAAATAATGATTATACATATAAAAAACTTTACTGCTTTCTATTTCCTTCATGATATATATATTTTGAAAAAAAATATATTTCATCATTGTCTTAGTATTTTTTCAAAGTAATAAATTTAGAAATATATAAATGTAATAAAAATAAAATGAAAGGAAATATCATCTACAAAATTTACAAAAATGTATAGATTTGAGATTTGTTTTTTTGTTTATCTCTAGTAGTTCAAAACATATGCAAAATTTTACAAACCAGCCTTTGCATTTTGTAAAAATGCTTTTTATCTGTGTTTTTATAATTATCTAAAATGATATTTAATCTATATACCTATCTATCTATCTATATCTATATATATATACATCTATATATAAATGGTGGAATTATTTATGACGGCCGATTATCTACAAGGGGGATATAGGCCTCAGAGAAAGTGCAATCATGGGGGGGGGGGGGGGGGTTCTAATTGAACCCAACCTTCGAAGAAAATCACGGATTTAAATGGACTTAAGTTTATTTTCTATATAAGTTTCCACATAATAAATATTGACTAATTAATATATGACTAATAAATATTGACTTAAAAGATAGATAAAACTGATCAGTCACAAACAAAAAAATAATAAATAAAATAAATAAAACAAAATTGTCGAAATTCTGTGAAATGTCTCCAAAATAATCCTTTCTTTTTATTTAGATAATAGAAAATAAAAAAAAAAAAAAAAAAAAAAAAAAAAGCTTTTTTGACTTAATCAAATGCCGTTTAGCGCATCACAGAGTTCTAAACATGAACAGATCAACATAATAGAATTGAGACCTGGTAAAAGCTACTTATTTTTAGAAATATTCTTAGAAATAGAAAACTAAATGTGTCTGAGTTTTCAACAAAACATTGTGCGGAATAAATCTTCGCCTAAAACAATGTTGAAGAAAACCTACAATTATCTCACTTCCCAAACATTATGAAAGGTAAGCCCAATGATTGATGTGTGATCTAAAGAAAATTAATAACATATAAAATATGTGCAGACCAATTAGCTGTAAAGGAAAATCATATACATGTATTTGTAATTAACTGCTGCAAATTCAAGCAAACAAACAAACAAAAAATAGATAAATAAATAAATGACATAATATAAAGCTAAAATCATGGAGTAAAATTACATATTAAAATTTTAAATAAAAAACTGTCCAAAATATAATTTAAAATTTTATATCATTTATTACCTACTGAGCAAATATAAATTTCATAACAAAGATTAGGGAAACAAATCCCTTTTACAAATTTCAATTTATATTTTACGATTGATATAATTACAGTATACATTCCTGATCAGAAAATGCTAGGTCCGAAATATAATAAGACGGAACAAAATTAGAGAAAATAAAGGTACAGTCATGGAAAAAGAAGTAAACATCCTCCTACTAAGTCTGCAAAAAATTATCGTATAATAAAGTTAGGGATATCAAACGATTGTAAATAAAGTCTACTTTTAAACGATAGATATAAAATTCGCTTACAGGGTCATATACGTATCAAAACAAAACAAAACTTATTTTTTTCCATAGCAACATTCAATTTTGATGCCACGAATAAATTCTACACTCTTCAATTAGCCTGAATATAAATTTCCACGAAATTCATATGATTAGTAAACGCAGAATTATTTTATTTTAAAACGGAATTATTTTAGAGGCTGTATCCATATCCATATAGAATTTCGATACTCGAAGGTTGTTGAAAAGCTGAAGATTGACTAAGTTACTTCGATTATTTTATTATTATTTGCCAATATGACCATTTCACTCACTTAATATGCTTCGGCTATTGCTATATACCGTATTTTCTCTTTGCTATTCATTTTATAAAGTTTGTTATATACCATATTTCCTCTTCGATATTCATTTGATAAAGGTTGCAAGCAAGGTTTGGTGATATTTATGTGTTCATGATACATAACCGATATTTATTTTCAAAATATCATGAAGTTTAATATTTTCGATATTTTCATATATTTAATACCAATTTTCAAAATAAAGTAAATCTCTATGATGCGGACTCTGTGGGAGACGGAAATGCGTCTAATTTCGAAAGATTTTCAAGCCCCGGCGAATCTAGGCATAGAGTAAAATTTGTCCATGGCATATGTTCAATTCCATTTGTCTAAGGGAATATTGATTATTAAGGAAAATCTTCGTGGTCCCGATCGATTCCGCCTTACACAGAATTTACTGCGCTGCATATAACATTTCAATATTGTCAATCAAAGCAAGTGTAAATGGATTTTTTAACTGTTGATGATTGTGTCGTTTTGTAGATAAGAACTTTTGCTTCGGCTGACCGTTTTTAGCCCCCCCCCCCCCCCCCCGCCCAACCCTTGCGCCATAGAAAACTCTTGCAACTGAATTTTTAAAAGTAAAACGTAGAAACAATAAGTATTTACTTAAAATAGATATTGAAAGATAAACTGTTTAATTTAGAGAAGTTATTTATTGCTTCATTACAATGTTTTATGGTTTGTGATTTCTTTAATTTATATTATCCAATAACATAGAAATGTTCAAATTTTTCAATAAAAACTAAGTATTTTGTTTAGTATTTTATAGTATAAAATGCAATTTTTTTTAGAATCTTGATTATTAATACCGGAATTTCGTTTTTTGTGAGTACAAAAAGCAAATTGCGTCTGTTTCCAATTAGTTTATCTTCAATTTTGTTAAATAAATGGGAAAAAATACGTTTAGAACATTGTTTTATTAATTTTTCATGCTAAATGTAATATCTTTTACTTTCTAACTTAGATTTGAAAATATTTATATCTATCAATAAGTTAATTATTTTTAAAATATCGGATGTGTCGAAATTATTGGATACATATCGAAAATGTATCAAAATATCAGATTTTCTTTTTTATATTTTCGAAACTAGCATGATATTAATGAACCCTGCATACAAGTGTTGAATTATCCGATTATAAAAATACATAAAATATCCGTAACTGTAATAGTTTTTGAATATGTGAATGTTATTAAATTTTTATAAGTGTATTATTCTTTAGTATTATTCGTTTAGTATTATTCGTTTAGTATTATTCGTTAGTATTTATAGTATTATTTAGTATTATTTATTAAGTATTAAACTTTTCCTCAGATTTTAAAGTTACTTAACTTATAGTTTTTTAATTATTTAGTGGCCGAAACGCTAAGAATATCGGTCAGTGTTAAATTTAGAATAAATAATAGTATAACGCATTATAAGGAATCAATGCAAAAGAAAAAAAACCATATAAATTGCTTTTTGTCTCAATATAAATCCCAAGACAATTAATTATGTCATATTTTGAAAAAAAAATTTTTTTTGAAGTGTTTGTAGGAAGAATTGATTCTTGATAGACCTTTTCAGATATGTTTGCATAGTTTAAATAAAAATTTATTTGAAGAAATTAAATTAAATATACTTTAAAAGACATCAGAAAAACTTCATACATTTTTTTTTATTGTTCTTTTTCCGTAAATTTATAAGCGCTTATTTAAAATAAATAAATAAATAAAAAATATTTCACGTGTTCTTTCATTTTCTGGAAAGTGTTAAAATGAATAATTTCGTGTTTATACTACCAGCTAAGCTTTCCTCTGTGGAATTTCATGTTAATGTGATCATCATGATTTTTCTTATTAAAATTAAACATCATCCAAACACAAATATGCATACAAGAACACAACGATCCATATAATGGAATTTAAAGAGAAATAATTAAAGCAATTCTCTCCCAAAAATTTTAAATACTGAACTTTAACTTACATATATATATATATATATATATATATATATATATGTATATATGATTATGCTAATTAACAAAAATTAGTTTATATGCATGATGGAAGTTTAACAAAATAGGGGCATAAAATTATAAGAAGATTAGTTCACAAAAAATGAGAGGGCGAAAATCTCCCCCCCCCCCAAAAAAAAAGGATAGATGTTATGCTTAAATTTAAAAGAGAGGACTTGTTAATATGATGTATAGAAACCATTTTTATCAAGAATTTCTTATAACCTGAGTGTCATTGATTCAATGAGACTGTTAACAATATCAGGATCCTTTTTGATAATTTTCATAGCACATGAACGTAGAATAGATTCAGGTTAATACAAAATCGCGAAATACTGAAATAAGTTTTACTGCGATTGAGGAATGTAGTCGTAAAATAAACAGAGAGTATACTCTGTAAGCAAAGAGTATACGCTCAAGGCAGAGCGTATACCCTAGAGTGTATATACTATAGCTTTCTAGAGAAACATAGGGTATACGATATTCCTTGAAAAAATCCAGAAGGTATACGGCGTATACCCGCGTGTATCCTCCACTACATCCCGGCTGCGATTTATTAATGATTCAGCATTTTAAAATTCATTTTTTTCGTTTTTAGAAATTTAAAATTTTATTTACAATTCTGCTATTTTTTTTTTAAATTTTGGATGCTGAAAAATTTAGAATTTTGGACTTTATTTAAATAATTTGATTCGAAATTTTTAATTTGATTGTATTTATGTCAGGTAATTATCTACACTGTGGGATATAGGCCCTAAGGGGTGGAGTGACTTCCGTGGCTGTCTACATTTTTAATTTTTTTGAAATAAATAACTTCCTTTTATAATTATTTAAAAAATAAATTTATTGGTGCTACCATCTATTAAGAATTTAATTATTATAAATTAACAATTTAGATTTATTAATTAAAGGATAAGGTTTTTTTTTTTAAAGAAATATTAAACAGAACCCTCTGTTCGGTCTGCGATCAAACTTACTCTTTTTTGTAATGTTTTATTGTATGGAGTTGGATTTTATTTAAATTGAAAATTTTCAAAAACGGTTTAAAAAGAATAAAATTGTACACTGTTAAAAATGTTGGTATCTAAATAAAAACATCCAAACATTTTTTTTTTTTTTTTTTTTTTCGTTTATGAATATAAATTAATTTAAGAATGTGTTAGAAAGTACACCGGTATTATTTTTTTCTGTGCATTTCCACAAGATTATATTCATGGTAAATTTCTAATAGTAATACATCACAAAAATACTGTACGGAAATAGTTAAATCAGTTAAAAGCCACATGGGCCAAAAAATTATGTCCAAAGTTGCTATTTAAAGAGTTGGGAATTTCGCAAATTTTCTCACTTTTTCAAAAATTCATTTTTGTTTATATACACGTGAAATTCTCAGGTGCAACGTAATGAAACAGTTCCCTCCTTCTCCTAATTTTTTTTTTTTGTCAAAGGCTTACAGAAAATGCTTGTCAAATTTTAAATTTTTAATAAAATTTCTGGATACGATAACATTTGAAATGGAAAAAACTTTCATCTTAAAACAAGAATCATTTACAACTCATAATGCAATTAATTTATAATAAAAAAAACCCTTTGGTTTTAAATCATCTGAATAATTATACCAGCATGTTGCATGTGTCTTGATTTTACATTTAAAAATGAGTGAGAATGTGTCAGAAATTTTCGCTTTGTAGAGGGGGAGGGATATTTTTCTGTGCACTACTTTCCTCATTCAATAAGTTAAATTCTGGTCCATGAGCCGGTTTTAGTTTAAAAATTACTGGAATTTAAATTTAAAAATATTAATTACTGTCGTAATTTCCCCTTAATTCATTTTAAATGCAATTGTTTAAACTTTTCATGATTTGTTTTTATATTTATTTATTATTTGACAACTCTGCACAATTATTTATATTACTGCATAATGAATTTTTCAGAGCGGTGCAAAAGTCATCCCGAAATTTTATCTTTCTCTGACCAACTGAAATGGGCATTATTGCTCATGGCTTCATAAAGATGAAACGGAAATGGGACGTTATCAAATAAGGTGAGGCTTTCAGAGCAGTTAAAAGACCATATGGCTCGAAGCCATTCGAAAATCATGCAATAGGTGTTGACGATGTTTCTTTATTTTGTGGGTGGGTGTCGATGTTAGAATAGACTTATCTTTATTTTCAAGCGTATCTTTATCAAGTTATCTTATGATTTTTAAGAAGAGGAAAGAAAAGAGGTTCCACTCTGCTTCCTGATTATCTAGCCTCCTTTTAAGGTAAGAAGTTTTCTATACACTCTAAAAGAAATTTTGGAAAATTACAAATTTTTTTCTTGCAGAATTATATTTCAAGAAATTTTTATGCAATGGCATCAATAAAAATTCAGGTAACAGATACAGATTCGCACTTTGAATAAAAAACAATTTTAAGGTTACTAAGAAATTTTTTGAAAATTACCAAAATTTTAGTTGATTGTTTTGTAAAGTTACAGATGTCTCTAGTTTTGCTTACAAGTTTTGTAGATTGTCGTCATTTTCTTGTACAATGTACATATTAAATTTTAGTAAGCATAACAGATTTCGGTAAACTTAGATTGGTGTTTGGAGTTTACAGATATATATATATATATATGTATATTTTACAGTGTATCATAATAATAATAATATATATTCTACAACGAAAAGGTAAAAATTTATATTAATAAATAGTTATTTTGCTATAAAAGACGCTTATATTGTTATTAAAGATTGCTTATATTGTTAAAAGACGTCACTTTATAAAATATACATTTTAAAATATGAGTTGAAACATTGACATGTTTTGACTCATTTCAATTGAGTCATCTTCAGAATGTAAATAGAAAATTACAAATATAATGAACGTGAAAAGTTGGAATAAGTAATTACTGAATTCAAATTAAATATAAAGCCCTCTATATTTTTGGCATTGTCCGTGTCTCTACTATGCAGTTATCTTGCAAACCGTCCAACTATTCAACTCGGGAGGCGGAAAGATAGAGTATCGTTACAAACATGTGAACTTTTAAAATAAATTTCAATGGACTCTCTTATGAATAACTTTAAATAAAAATTAGATTATGTTAGATTAGAAGTTTCTTTCGATTAGAAGTTTTAGTTAATAATATTCCAATTTTTCTGATGATTTCATTATTTTATACTATTATTATTATTGTCAGATATAGAAATTAAATGCTTCTAAAATCTATCCCAATTTATCACATTAAAATTTGTTTCTGTTTACCAACTGTTCTTTCTGGAATACTTAGAATACCAAGAATACGCTAGACGCAGAGCGACAAAACTAACACCAGTTAAATGCATGGGTCCGGCAAAGTCATATAAGCTCTCAGAATTTTAAAATTTGATTCTGTTTCCGAAATAAATTTTATTAAAAAACTTTTATATAAGTTCCTCTAAAGATGATCGCTAAATTATTACACTTGTGTGAGATAAGGGGAAATAACTGGACATAATCTACTACCTGAAATGGCAAACAAATATCTTTATTTTATATTAATTTTAACACAATTATTCTAATTGATAAATAAATTGTACGAGATGTAATTTTTCAAACAATGTGGAACAATGTATTGACCAGAATTCGAAATAGGAACCTTTGGCTAAAGTTGGAATGCTTTTCCATTTGAGTTATCCTGAAGAAATCTGACGGACATTAAATATCGAGATAACTTAGTTGTTTATGCCTTCTGATATGGCGAACGAATATCTTTATTTTATATTAATTTTAACACAATTATTCTAATTGATAAATAAATTGTACGAGATGTAATTTTTCAAACAATGTGGAACAATGTATTGACCAGAATTCGAAATAGGAACCTTTGGCTAAAGTTGGAATGCTTTTCCATTTGAGTTATCCTGAAGAAATCTGACGGACATTAAATATCGAGATAACTTAGTTGTTTATGCCTTCTGATATGGCGAACGAATATCTTTATTTTATATTAATTTTAATACAATTATTCTAATTGATAAATAAATTGTACGAGATGTAATTTTTCAAACAATGTGGAACAATGTATTGACCAGAATTCGAAATAGGAACCTTTGGCTAAAGTTGGAATGCTTTTCCATTTGAGTTATCCTGAAGAAATCTGACGGACATTAAATATCGAGATAACTTAGTTGTTTATGCCTTCTGATATGGCGAACGAATATCTTTATTTTATATTAATTTTAATACAATTATTCTAATTGATAAATAAATTGTACGAGATGTAATTTTTCAAACAATGTGGAACAATGTATTGACCAGAATTCGAAATAGGAACCTTTGGCTAAAGTTGGAATGCTTTTCCATTTGAGTTATCCTGAAGAAATCTGACGGACATTAAATATCGAGATAACTTAGTTGTTTATGCCTTCTGATATGGCGAACGAATATCTTTATTTTATATTAATTTTAACACAATTATTCTAATTGATAAATAAATTGTACGAGATGTAATTTTTCAAACAATGTGGAACAATGTATTGACCAGAATTCGAAATAGGAACCTTTGGCTAAAGTTGGAATGCTTTTCCATTTGAGTTATCCTGAAGAAATCTGACGGACATTAAATATCGAGATAACTTAGTTGTTTATGCCTTCTGATATGGCGAACGAATATCTTTATTTTATATTAATTTTAATACAATTATTCTAATTGATAAATAAATTGTACGAGATGTAATTTTTCAAACAATGTGGAACAATGTATTGACCAGAATTCGAAATAGGAACCTTTGGCTAAAGTTGGAATGCTTTTCCATTTGAGTTATCCTGAAGAAATCTGACGGACATTAAATATCGAGATAACTTAGTTGTTTATGCCTTCTGATATGGCGAACGAATATCTTTATTTTATATTAATTTTAACACAATTATTCTAATTGATAAATAAATTGTACGAGATGTAATTTTTCAAACAATGTGGAACAATGTATTGACCAGAATTCGAAATAGGAACCTTTGGCTAAAGTTGGAATGCTTTTCCATTTGAGTTATCCTGAAGAAATCTGACGGACATTAAATATCGAGATAACTTAGTTGTTTATGCCTTCTGATATAGCGAACGAATATCTTTATTTTATATTAATTTTAATACAATTATTCTAATTGATAAATAAATTGTACGAGATGTAATTTTTCAAACAATGTGGAACAATGTATTGACCAGAATTCGAAATAGGAACCTTTGGCTAAAGTTGGAATGCTTTTCCATTTGAGTTATCCTGAAGAAATCTGACGGACATTAAATATCGAGATAACTTAGTTGTTTATGCCTTCTGATATGGCGAACGAATATCTTTATTTTATATTAATTTTAACACAATTATTCTAATTGATAAATAAATTGTACGAGATGTAATTTTTCAAACAATGTGGAACAATGTATTGACCAGAATTCGAAATAGGAACCTTTGGCTAAAGTTGGAATGCTTTTCCATTTGAGTTATCCTGAAGAAATCTGACGGACATTAAATATCGAGATAACTTAGTTGTTTATGCCTTCTGATATAGCGAACGAATATCTTTATTTTATATTAATTTTAATACAATTATTCTAATTGATAAATAAATTGTACGAGATGTAATTTTTCAAACAATGTGGAACAATGTATTGACCAGAATTCGAAATAGGAACCTTTGGCTAAAGTTGGAATGCTTTTCCATTTGAGTTATCCTGAAGAAATCTGACGGACATTAAATATCGAGATAACTTAGTTGTTTATGCCTTCTGATTCAATACCCAAATCATCTCAACTTTTGATTTATTCTGCTGAATTGACTATATATCATAATCAACTAAATTTTTTGGGTGAAAAATGTCCACTAGACTTGTCTAGGATAGCTCAATTTGCAGGGCATTGGCAAATTTCGCCAAAGATTTCTGGTTCGAATCCGGGCTTGTACATTTTTCCACCCATTTGAAAAATTACACCTCGCATCTTTATTTTTGTTTTGTTTTGATAAATAAATTTGATGATTTTAGTTTACATTCTCTTTTCTAAATGCAATAAAAATATTTTTGTACTTCTATATTTACTAAAATGATTATGAAATAGCTAAAATATTTTAACATTATTGATTTTAATGAAATAACATTTTCCGAATTTATTTAAAACGTAAATGAATGGACGATAATTGAGAATGAAGTCTTAGCATAAAGTACATATTAAAAGTTTTGTCCAAGCCACAGCAACCTGCATTACATAACTTGACATTACTCAACTGGACGAACGTAAAACCACGAGTTAGACAAGTAAACAAGATTAGTTTGATTTGCAATGGTAAGCACACCAAAGTTTTACTCAGAATTTTCTCAAACAATGGAATGCTAATTTTTGTATGTCGCATTTTCTTATAAAAATATTCTACGATAATTCTTATAAAAACATTCTTCTACAGAATCACGTGACTTATGAAAAGTAATTTCCACATTTTTCTGTTCATTTAACTTATAAATATAATGTCTTGTCTATAATAACAAATTTAATAAAATTAATCTTTTAATTTTTTTTTAAATATGGAATTAAATAATGTTTCTGTTCTTACACCAAAAATCAAAAGATTTCCTTCAATATATGCAGCAGATAAAATTGCTACGCATGCTAGTTCAGTTAATTTTCAAAAACATTTTTAAAAAAATAATTCAGTACATATTTTTTTTAATTTGAGCAAGAATATTTATATAAAGTGGGTAAATTTTATCATAATTTAAAGCCTAAACTCTTAGAGATACATATTTAAAATTATGTAATAAATTCTATTATATGAAATTCCAGTGTTTGATTGCAAATATTAAGTTAGTCTAAATTGAAAACTGCAAAATAAAGCTATAAAATTAATTAATTAATTAACATGTAAGCATAAGAAAATTCTGTTTAAAATTATTGGAGATTAAAAAAATTATGACAATAATTTGCTGTAGATTTCTGATTATGTATAGTGTAAAAAAATATGCATTTATACACTTCAGATTTTAGAATGATTGTAAAAAAAAAAAAAAAAAAAAAAAAAAAAGAGTGTTTATCTTTTATTACCGTGTTTATACGGAAGTTTGCAGGTTAAATTGCTCAATAATATTGTAAAATATGGCTAACATTAAGTATATTTTTTAAAGCATTATGTTGGTAACCGTATTTTTAAAATTTAGAGTTTGCATAGAAAAAATTCATATCTCTTCTTGTCACACTTCTTATTTTAAAATTAAAAAATATGATTTTTTTCATCATTTCGTAAGTAAAAAGTCATTGATTATGGAGCATTGAGTATGGAGCATATATTCCTTAAATGGATTTGAACAAATTTGCGTATCAGTGGCGTAGTCAGTATGTATTTTTAGGTAGGATCAAAGCATTCGATTCGAAAAAAAATTTTCATAAATTTTTATTTTTTTTAAACATTAACAATTAATATTTTACTCTTTTTAAACATTAAATTTCCAACATTATTGAAAAATACATACGAATATTATAGAGACATACATATAATAAATACATTAAACTCCAATGGAGTGAAAAATTAACTAAGGCCAAGAATCGAACCAGAGATAACAGCATTCTTTGTTGTTGCTCTATCCTGACTGGAATGCTGTGGTCCCAGGTTCGATTCCTGACACTGACTAATTTTTCATTTCAGTTGGGTTTAATGTATTTATTGTATGTATCTCTGTATAATACTTGTATATACATTTATAATTTCAATACAGGCTTTCTATGAATTTTAAATTGTCGAAAAGTGGTTTTGAATTCTATTTGTCTGTCCGTGTCTTTCTGGCATTCTTTACTTAAATAAATATATTTGGATGGCAACGTAATTGATATCTATAACTGAAGTTTATTGTGGCAAGTTCAATATTGAAAATGAAGTGTGAATAAGCCCTAGTTCGTTTATGGAGAAAATAGTTTGCGGTGTAATGTTGTACTGTTTAAAACATATTGAAATCAATATACATCATTGATCAGTACTACAATACATTCACTGTCAATTAAGTTGTGAATATCATTCGTTGTTAATTTACAGTGACATGGAAAGAAATTAAACTACAGTATTACTCATTAGCAATTATTGGTTTCAGTTGTGTCATGCGATTTTAACCCACATTCATACGGGCCTCATATGAGGAAAGATAAATGTTGCCTTATAAAGCAAAAATAAATAAATAAATAAATAAATAAAATAAAATAAAATAAAAATAAATAAATAAATAAATAAACAAAATAAAAATAAATAAATAAATAAATAAATAAATAAAAAATTATCATTCTTTTATGGAGATCTGATTTGAGGACATATAAGTTAGCATGCAGCACAATAATAAAATTATTTTATAATGAGTCCTCATTTATCACAAGAAAGATAATAAATGAAGAATAATGAATAATAAAGAAAAATAATTTATGCAGGAGATGGTTAAATTTAACTATTTTTGGAATGCTGTTTGTTATGTTTAACACATAGATATTGTATACAAGATTACACAAAAGAATTCATGTCCATTTATTGAAGGAAATTTTAAATCTTCTTAGCTGAACTAAATTTTAGTATATTATTTCAGTTAATACAAATCCATAGATCATACTATCAGGCAGCACGAAAATATTCGGATATTTTTTCGAAATATTTCTAATGTTTTTCCAAGAAATTTCAGATATTTTTCTGAAAATTAATTTGGACATTTTCTGACATAATTCGCTAATAAACATAAAAAAAAAATTACAAATAACACATAAGAAAATTTTTAAAATGTGAGGAATAAAAAATGTAATATTACTTTTGTTTAATCAAAATTGAGATTTCTTTAAGCATTTTTGTAATTTTTCATTTCAAGTCTTACTCTAATAACTTCTATAGTCTTCTCTTCATTCTTTTAAAAATGCAAAATATTATTTTTCTTTCTGAAATATATTTATAAATTTACTTGCTACATACATTTATATAAGTAAACTAATGAATCTCGTATTTATGTATTTGTCTCTAAAAGGTAAATGTGCAATTGAGATTTCAGATGTGTTATGTGTTTTCGAATTTTCTACATCTTTTACCTTATTAAACTGAAAATTTTGTTACAACAGTATTCTGATGTATTTAAAAGTGTTCATAATCTATACCTTGCGCAGGACTTTTATTTCTTGTTAAATAGAGATAACTTTTTTCGGGTGAGCGTTATAGGTGCAGATTCATGCGGTGACTAATTTTTTTGGCTTGGGGGCTAATTTCGGCGTCCAAGTCGCCATCTTTTGGCAAATTCTGCGTGTTTTCTCGCTATCATTTGCTAAAAATCAAGATTTTCCGAAATCCTCTGATGAGAATACCTCGTTGTTTTCGTGATCCTCTGACGAAAATCGCATATCTTTTGCCAATCCTCTTACCAAAATCTCTTTTTTTTCCGCGATCATTTGATGAATATCGCGTTTTCAGCGATTCTTTAACGAAAGTCGCGGTATTTTTTTTCGATACTTTGATAAAATAAACTTTTCTTCTGCGATCTTTTGGCGAAATCTGGATTGTTTTTCCACTGTTTTCTTTACCATTGTTTCTGAATTTTCCTTGCAAATTAAGCCCCGGTGGCTGGAAACCGGAATATTTGGGTTTAAGAGCTATTGCCTCCTTAAAAATTTTGGGAATCTGTACCTAAAGTGAACGTTCTGTACTAAGCAGTGTTTAAAACTACAAATATATATATATATATATATATATATATATATATATAAAGTATATATGTATATAATACATAAATAAAACAGTGGTTTAACTTAGCATAGAAAATTTAAACGTGTTGTCTATGTAGGGAAAGTATATTGTACAACAATATAGGGAGGGCGCAATTGGAAATTTTAGTTTTCACTCGGCATGAGCGCCCTTTAATGAATATTGGTTGATATATTCACGTGGGATAGATTTATGTTGGATATATTTATGTGGGATAAAACCTTGTATTTGAAAACCATGACGAATCGGTAAAAAGAAAAAATAAATAAATAAAGGGCAGTTAAGCTGCAAGGGAAAGAATGATTATAAATATTGTTATTATGGTTTAAACTAAACCTATATTAAAATAATTTTATTACTGTACAAGATTAAGTACAGAATATATACGTAAAGATTTTGTTGAAAATAAAAGAAAGAAATAATTATAAGATATGCGATTTTATCTCGATTTTCCTGAATTCCATAGCATGTCTACATCAATGTATTCAGATTCTCTAAAAATGTGTCATAACTAATTTACTGGCAGGTTTTACATTTAAATTCATTGATGAAATTAAAAAAAAATTATTCAGAGATAAAACACATAAAAAAAAAATTTATAAGCTATTTAGAAATGTAATATTACCTTTGTTTAATTAAAACTGCGACTTCTCTGGGCAACTTTGTAAACTTTTATTCCACGTGCAACTTGAAAACCTTTTATGTTCTTCATTCTTCTGAAACATGAAAAATTATTTTACTTCTAAAATCTATTTATAAACTGACTTAAATTGTGTGCTTAAATTAATAAACCATATTAATGTAAATTAGAAAATTAAATGAGAAATGTAAATTAGAAATGTACATAATGTGAGTTTTACTGATGACTTTAAACACATTACATTGGATTTATTTCAAATGTTATGCTACCATACAACCAATATTAGGTAAATGTACAAAACACATCTGAAAATGGTAAATAATATTACTTGATAATTAAACAACATTTTGCAAAAATAAATTTGCATATTTTCTAATAAAATTCACTAATGAACATAGAAAACATTAATTTATTAGCATTTATAAATAACATATACGAAAATATTAAAAGCGTAAGCAATAGGAAATGTAACATTACCTTTGTTTAATCAAAACTGCCCTTTCTTTAAGCAACTGTGTAATTTTTCATTTCAAGTTCCACTCCAAAAACTTCGATAGTCTTCAATTCTTTAAAAAATACGAAATATTATTTTTCTTTCTCAAATATGCTTATAAATTGATTTGTAGCCTACATTTATATTTAAACTAAAAAATTACATATTTATGTATTTGAACTTTAATATTTCACATGAATTTTAAGCTTAACTTTAAATGGATGTATTCATCTCTAAAAGTGTGTTTGAATAAACCAACATATAATAATCTTTAATTATAATAGATTGATCTCAGGAGGGCGATAATTTCGTGATTGTTATAATCTAAAAACTGATTTAATTAACTTCAATTTTGAAAATTCAATGGTTAAAAAGTTCAATTTTTAAGAGTTTCGTCAACAGTATGTTTTTAGTGTATCTCTACTGTCTTTTCAAAAATAAAAATAAGCATAAAATGGATTAAAAACTTTGTATAATACATGGTTCACAAGGGTACCGTTCTTTTCCAAGTGAAATGCGAGCATTTCATTATAGAAAAATAAATATAATTGAAAAGCTCGAAATTTCGTCTTATTTAATTAGAAATTTTCAATAAAAAATACTAATATCGAGTAATTTTTCGGTTTTTATATTCCAGGACCCACACGAACAAAGTAATTAGTGAAAGTAATTTGTGATTTCAATAAAAAAATAATATTTAAGGTGTTAGTTACTAAGGTTTCACTCTCACTATATTTAAACGAATGATGGGACGTACTATATAATTTCGACTATTTAGACTATTTAGTTTCGTTGTATCTCAATAAGTATACCTGTAAATTTTATGCTTTTAACATTAATAAAAGTTTTGTGAATATATTAAAGAGGGCTAGTTTGAATCTGAGAACAGTTTTAAAATAAATATTTGACAAAAATTGCTCCTTGAACATGTGTTTTATTTGTGCTTATTTTGTTTTATTATTAACATTGTGTTTCAACGCATCGAATGTTTTATTTATTATTTTTTCCGTGTTTTAAATTTATTCTTCAATTGATATTCAGCTTTAATTATTCTACTAAGTCACCCGGAAAGTTCTGTCTATAATTTTATTTCACGGATACTTTTTTAAAAATTCAGATTTCTTCATTAGCACTACTTTTTTTGAAATAACAAAATTTTGATTGTTTTCACTTTAATGTGAAATGTAAGAATTACCGTAACTTTACCATTTCAAAAAAGTGGTACCAATGAAAATATATGAATGTTTAAAAAGTAAGCGTGAAATAACTTTATACGACAAAATTTTTCGGTTGACCTAATATATTAACTTTCATACCCAATCAGATATTAAAGATTTTTGTTTAATCTTTACATACCTAACATTTTCAAATATTGCCATTTTGACTCTACTAGCATTTTATATCGCCGTAGAAATCAAATCGATTATTTTTGCAATGAAAATCCGAAAAAAATGATCCCGCAGTTAACAATCCAATGAAGTAAAACGTGTATCACATTTATTGGAAAAGTTTTAAGACAGACACTTTTAGATTTTTCTAAAAAATCTTGAAAAAATCTCAAAAATACTTGAAAGCACTTAACTGATGTAAATAATGTGTTTATTTTAAGGGAAAAGAAATTAAGCATAGAAATTTTCCAATTCTGTTTGAAATAAATAAATAAATAAATAAATAAATAATAATAAAAAAGATGTTAGTTAGCAACTTATTAAAGCAAAAAACATGTGCTACTTTTATATATAAAGAAGAAACTTATCACATTTGCATCAAAATAAAATAAATAAAGCAGAGACTTTTAAATTTTTTGAAAAAAAAAAAAAAGAAAATAAATAAAACAGTTAACTATTTAAGGAATTGTCTGAAGTAAATGTATCACATTTATAAGAAAAGAACTAAAATATAAACTTTTGATTATTAAAAGGGGGAAAAAAAGTTAAGAAAATAGGGAGATAGAAAGGAAGGAATTCTGGCTAAACAATGACTTTCTGGAAATTTTATAAATATAAAAATGAAAATGTTTTGTTACAATATCAAAAATTTGCTGCCTAGTATGGAAAAGGCAATAGAACCTATGTACAAAGCGTACTCGGAACTTCACCGGCAATGTGGTTTTCCAGTCTGGTGACCCTTGATACAGTAAAGCATTTTCTTATTTTCTATAGTACGTTTGCATGAATTGTCAAACTATTTACCGTAATACAGCAGTCTACAGAGGCAGCGGTCGATGCAGGTTTTTATTCCTAGACCCCCTTTTGTGTAAAGTAAAAGTTATTTTTGTGGATAATAACATTTTGTAACGAAAGTTGAAGTCCAGTTACTGAAATTTGAACCAAGAATTTATTAACAAAAACTTCTTTAAATTCTCTTGCTATTGTTTCTCGTAACCTGCTTTTATTTACAAATAAAACAGTTTTTATGAAAAAAGAATGTTACGAAGAAGGCCTATTTCATTAAAATGAATTTTGTGAAGGGGCTTGTTTTATTAAGTTTATTTTTCTGTAGGGATCCGTTTTATTAAATAAATTTTTGCAAAGGGGGCAATGTTATTAATTTTTTTATGAATGGAGCTTTTTTATTAAACATATTTTTGTTAAAGGTCCCTAAATATGCCCCAAATTTTGCCTGGATCGAACGCGGAGGTGTAAACAAACACACACACACATATATATTTATATATATATACATTAAAACTATATACACACTTATATATATATATTAAAACTAATATTACAAATGTGATGCAATACATGAATATTAGAATTTAAAATAAGTTTAGTTAAAGATGTTTGTTAATGTCAATTGCAGTTAATTTAATTTTAATTTTTTTTTTTCAAATATCTAATATCCTTATTATTACATTTCACTTTTCTTTTTCTTACAATTATACCATTTTCCTCACAAAATCAAGATTCGGCACTTGACTTCATTGTGTCAAAAATTTATTTATTTATTTATTTATAGTTTAATTTAAGTTTATCTTTTCTTTTTCACTTTTTACAGCAGCGTTCTGACATTCGAATGACAGTCACTTCAGAATTTTGTTGTTTAATATTTATGAAAATTAAATAGATGTATTAATTTGGTATGACCCATTTTTATAAACATTGTAATATCATCCCATCAACAAATATATACCAAAATGTTTTCATCAATTTTTAAAGCATGGATTTTCACCCCCCCCCCCCTTTTGTTTATTTATTAGCGTTCATTATAAGTATATTTAACATATATTTTCATCAATTATGCATATAACATTATCTGTTATTCAAAAAAAAAAAAAAAAAAAAAAAAAAAAAAACTTTATTTAGATAATAAATTGTATGATGTATATTCATGTAAATTCAAAAACAGTAATTTAGAAATGTTAATGAAAGATAACTGACAATTTATAATATCGCAGTTCTTCTTCTTCTTTTTTTCCTAATATGAATACTAAAGCATTCGTTAGTTAGAAATTTAGTACAGTAAAATTAAGAGTAAAATTTGAACAGTGGTGTCCTTCAAATACACCTGGAAAGTTGTTCTGTTTTTCTTTCGGTACATTTTTACCTATAAAAAAGGAACAAAAAGGTTTATAATTATTTTCACATAATATTATTTTGTATGAAATTAAAATAGAAATGCAAAACTGCGTATTAATAGAAGCTAAAAGTTTTGAATTTGATAATGTATTTCAATGATAATAAGCAATTTAAATAAAATATAGTTAAATTATTGTAAAATAAATTAAAATAAAAAATATCATTTTTTTATGCCCAAGTAAAATTATTCAGGGCTTGAACCGTTCCTAAAATTTTCATATTTTTTTACCACAAATTTAAAACGGTAACATTTATTGTATAATTCTATTATAAATGTTTTAGGAATCTCCAAAGAAGGTTTTTGTTTTAAAATACCATTAGCAAAGTGTGAAAATTTTAAGAACGGTGCGAGCCCAGAACTATTCATCCTGGTGAAAAAATATTTACAAATTTTTCTACAACGTAAATATTTAAATAAACAAAAAAATAAATAAAAATTCCCACACAAAAGTACTAAATTTATCGACACATTTATACAAAAATTGTTAATCGTAAAATCATGATCTAAATACAATTTGCATGCATTAATAGTAAAAGAAATTTGAAATCGAATCCAGATATTTTTCTAAAACTTACTGACAAATGTTTATCATCTCGAGTTTTAAAAATCAATTACTGTACGAAGATGACCCTTTTTGTTGTGACGCATCTCAGAATCTGAACTAGTGCATGGTAAAAAAGTAAATGGACATTTTGTTAAAATTCATCACATCCTCATAACTATTATTTTGGCCTATTTCGAGAGAATCACCCGTATGTTGACAATGTATCTTTTTCTGTGCGTTTACAAAAAGTACAATGATCAATGAAGTATCATTCGAAACTTTTTTGAACAATAAATGAAAGCTGAAATTCCAGTGATACCACCTTGACTTAAATAATAAAATTCATATAAAAAAGCATAAATAAATGTACATAAAATTACTTTCGGATTTATACATATAGTATAAAATTATTTAAAACACATTAAAAATATTTAAAAATACATTAAAAACCATTAAGAAACCCAAAACGTTTTCGGCTTTTAAAATGCAATCATCAGAGGAATTTAAATGTTGCTGTTATTTATTAGACCCCATATTGCATTATAAAGTATATTTTAATAAGTCTAAATTAAAATATTAAGATTAAAATTGAAATTAATAAATCGAGATAAATTATATTTCGTAAACATAATTACTAAAAAGCCATTGTAACAAAATCAATTGAAATAATTGCAAATAAAGATATAGATTGTAACAATGCACTATCATAGGATATCCATGGAATATGAAAATATTTCCTGCATAATGGATAAAAACTTGTTTATTGTTGGAAATTTGAATACCTGAATTTGGCATTCCATGGGACGAACAATGGGAAAAATTCCATGGGATTACAATGATTTCTTTGAGACAATTCTTAGATAAACGCGAAGAAAATCTAGTCGTTGGGAGCCAAAGTAATATTTACCCATCATGGATATGAATAATATAATATATGAAAATAAAACATGTGTAACCTTTTTCATAAAATGCATTACAATTTCAAAATAAAATTTAAACATATATTTAAATATTTTTAATATGCATAGTAATGCTCTGTTAATGAATTGCTGATGAACCAATTTCGACAAATTATATAAAAAGCCAAACTACCGAATTGCGTAAAAGAGACATCCTTATAGACATCCTTAAAATAATAATCATATTAAGTAACCGTTTACTGCGTCGGATTAAGCGATTCATTTCCAAATAAAATATATCTTTGAATTGAAATTTGAATGAAATGTAGGATCATTCAAAATCGAAGAATGTGATAAACATAATTATAAATATCTCTACAAACAATAATCCGAGCAACTTCATTCTTTATGCAAAATTTGTAGTATTTTATGTTCATTCCTTAAAATAAAAAAGTTCGAAAATTTTTATATACCTTTCATCAGAACGAATTTTTCGAGAGACCGAAAAAAATAGTTCCGGATAATTGAGGTTACTGATATTAAATAGGCTTCGTCCCATTCTTACATACTAAATACATAGAAAATTTCAAATCTCTATCTGAAATTTTTCGGGAGATAGAACGTTTACAGACAGACATATACTCAGACAGACACACAGACGGACGGACGGCAATTTTTTTTTTTTCTAAAAATATGGTTTTCGGAATCTCCAGTATTTAAAACGTTTAAATTGGCCATTTTTTTTTTCGATTTTCAAAACGGTTGCAAGATTTACCCTATACTACGTATGATGGGTAAGTAATAATGACAACATTTAAATTCTCAATGATAACAACCGTGTAATAGCTAGAAACGGGGGTTTTTAATAGTTTTTAAGGTATTTTAAGATATGTTTAATTATTTAAGTAATTTTATATGCATACACCTTAAAGTAATTTTAGCACATTTATTTGTGCTTTTTGTATAAATTTTAATTTTTTTTTTCAACAAGTTTCTGACACAGCACATTCGCAATTCGTTAAAATATGTTATGTGATTAAAAATTGCTCTTAATTAAAAATTAATGGACAGTGTATCAGAAAAAACTCTCAAAAATTGCAGTGAGAATTCTTCTCATTGGACTAACTATAATATATTTTTATTCCAAAACACACCACATTTTGAACAAATTTACGAATGTATACTAACATAAAGGTAATTAAAACGTGGCGAGGCATAAAATTTCAAAAGTAAATTACTAAGGAAAACCGAAAAAGTTCTTAACTCTCACATATTTATTGCATTTTATTTTACACTGCAGTATTCTTTACAATGATCTAACAATAAGTTTAATACTTTTATTAACTCAAAAATTTTTGAAAGCCTAGATGCTTCTTTGTTCAGAGGCAGATTTGACTCGGAGTTTCATGAAAAATCTAATTTACAGACCATTTAAAAATTGCAATAAAATATAAAAATTTTAATTAAAAAAATAATTTAAAAAGATTTATTACTTTTTAAATTTTATTATTATTTTTTTTTTCAGTAATTGGCAAATTAAAATTTTTAACTAGCTTTACTTTTTAAATATTTTGATTTCTTAGATTTAGTTAACGTTGAAACGTCATTACGAAATTGTATACAGAACTGGGAAGAATATATTGAATAATGAATGTTTTTTTTAATGAAAAATGTCCTATTCCTGTCGTCTCTTCCTTAGTGATAGTCATGTATTATTCACCATTAAGAAAATATTCAAATGAAAGAAAAATGGACGTTTCATTCAAAGTTTCACGCCATTATTCAAATTTAAATATTTTTGTTAATATTTAGTTATTCTAAACTTTTATTTCACTTTCATATTTTTGATATATATATTATTTATCTATGAGGATCTCAGAAGCCAAGGGCTACAAGTGACAAAAATTCGATTCGGAGTAAATAGAGTTCAAAGATATTTGACGTTAAATATGAGCATGAATAATAATTAACTGAATTGCAATAGGAAACTGCCACTTGTTTCAATCTGGTATTTGAACTTTTATTGCAATCACTGTGAAAAAAGTAGAGTACAATTTTCTTTAAATTTATAATTAATCAATATTTATAATTATCCGACAAAAATGATTGGTCTCAATAACGCAGCACTTAATTATAAAATCACTTATGTTTCATTTCTTGAAAAAAATAAAGCATATTTCCAGGTCGTCTGTGTTCGTAGTTCAATTTTTATAATTTTATCACTTATACCCCTTGTCTTCTGGGAGCCCTCATATGAAATTCGTGGTTAAATGAAACCTAAATTCTTTTTCTGCGACTTAGTCGTTGCATATACAAAGTTTCAAATGCATCAAGTTATTCTTTTGACGTTAATTTGCAAATGCACAAACGCATTTTCGTATTCATAATATTATTAGGGTTAGGATAATTTTAAGATTACAGACCAGACAATTATGATTATCATATAATTATAAGTGTTACCGCTTGATTTTATCTATTTATTTAATATTTTACTTTTCTAAAAGTGTTTTTTAATACGTTTATTTTGAAATATTTTCCGCTTTGCACAATAATAATAATAATACAATAGTTATAAGAACATTTTTTCTACCTTTTTGCGAAATGCAAATGGATTAAGTTTAAAAAATGTCCATTATTCTAGTCAATAAAAGTCGGTTTAAATCCTCAATTATGACAATGCTTTCTAACAGGTACATTAATTCTTCAGGAAAATGCGAATCTATTTAATTAGAATCACTATTAAAACCTCTTTAATACTTGCACACATCTATGGCAAAAAGAAATATTTTGTCATGGTTAAAAGTAACATATTCCCCTTTCAAATGTACCTAACACTTTATATGCATTAAAAGTGGCAGTCTATACAGTCATTCCATTCATTTAAATATTGAGCTTTCAAAAAAAAAACTACGATATTCCGAATTAATAAGGAACAATGATTCTCGTGTTATTTTTTGAAATTCAAATTTCAAATTGGTTCCACCTTGATAATAGCCAAAAATATTATTCTGTGCGTATTATTGTGCAATTTATCTGTTTAAAATAATCAAAGATGTCATATTAGTTAGATGCAGCACCCATGTTGTGATTTCATGTATAGTAACCCGTTTTCATATACGTACGGTGCCAATAAACCGAATCTTGACATTTAAGCCACAATCTCAACATCCGAATGTTTAATTTTAAATTTTCCAGTTTTAAATAGAAGAGCTGTGTAAGAGTTTCTATTATGGGTTGGTTACATGGCGCTTGCAGTTTAAGGGTGTATTCGAAAAAATATTTTTCCAATGCCAACAGCTTGAAATTTTCTGACACATTTTCAAACTCATTTTTAAAAGTAAAAACATAAAACTGGCTGAGGTGTTTTATGATGAGATGTATAAGATGGAATGTGATTTCATTTTTCGCACAATTCATTGGAACTTGATTTATAAACAATTACTTCCTCAGTATGACCTTTTTTTCGTTCCCAGCTCTTCGGAAAATTCGGTTCAAAACGCCACTTTAACCCTTTTTTTTTGCAATATTTTTCTACATTTATATAAAAAATCGACAAGCACGGCACATTGTGTATTTTCTAAATTAGAGAATTTGCCCCTTTGATGCATTTGAGAGCAAAAATGAACTTAAAAATAAATCTGAAAATAAGAGTTTGGATAGGAATACACTCTTAACATGATTTAGACTTTTCCCTTTATTATTATTATTATTATTATTATTATTATTTCAATTCTGGCACTGGTTTAAAAAGGACTTTTTATTTTTTTTTTCTACCAAAGGAAACATTTCTGGTGTGCATTATCGACTTAAAAAGCTTACATTGTTGAACAACCTAGTACTTTGACTTCATTTGAACAAATTATTTCTCTAAGTCTTAAAATCTTAGATTTACTAGCGTCAGAGCAAACTATTTAATGTCCTAAAAAAAGAAAAAAAAAAAAAAAAAAAAAAAAAAAAAGCAAGGAGGATTTACCACATGGCAGTACACCAAAACAAAGAATTAGTAGTTCGAAAACAACAAGAAAGACTTTAGCCAGGTCTGATAATTTTTTAACACGTGAAGTACTGTTAATACCAAGTACGACAACTGCAGAAATGAAAACGAAACATTACTAATAAATGAATCTGTAAAGATCATCGATCACAAACTTCACATTTTTTAACGAGTGTCAAAACTTTTTCTGCTGGCGCTGTAGTGCATTTCTTTCTGGATTAAAATTGTCAATTTAGATTTAAACCCTTCGTCAATAGAAGAATATCCCATTTTTATTTATTTTTTATTATTTATTGTTTGTAAAGTTATTTTGCGCATATTATTTCAGTTTATTTTTTGATAAACATTTTTGTTCTTCCTTTACTGTATGTACCTTCTTTCTGAGGTCTAAATATTCTTTGGTCTGAAAAATCAGTTAGTGTAGTTGCTTGTTTGTGACGCTAGTCCTCTTAAAATGCAGGGACGGTGATCATCATGCTCATCATAGTGATACATACATGCCACTGATAAAAAAACCTGTGGGAAAAAAAGAAGAAAAGAAAAATCGGTCACAAATCCTGGTTTTGAGGAATAACTATATATCATAAGAATAACTATATATTAAAAGCGCATAATTTTTCAATTTAAGTTTATGTTCATGCTTTAACCTCCTCAGTCCTGATGTCGCATGTAGGAGACACTAAAAAATTAGGGTGTGTTTCGATTCAAATTGCTTATTTTCCGATTTATTTTAAAATTTATTTTTGCTCTCAAATGCATCAAACTGGCAAATTATCTTATTTAGAATGTACATAATGTGCCGTGCTTGTCGATCTTTTGGTATATGCAGAAAATATTGCAAAAAATTCAATCAAAGTTGGCTTTGGAACCAATTTTTCCGAAGCGGGAGATCTGGGAACAAAAAAAAAATCATACTGGGAATGTAATTGTTCATAGATCAAATTCTAATGGACTGAGCGCAAAATGACATCGCACGGCACCTTATACATCTCCTCAAAAATCACCTCAGCAAGTTTCATGTTTCTACTTTAAAAAAAAGTTTGAAATTGTATGAGAAAATTTTGAGCTGCTGAAGGTGGAAAAGCATTTTTTCGAATACACCCTTAAATCAATCTAAATGTTTCTAGAATTGTTACAATTATTTCTAGATCTTTTTAATAAATATGTGCATATTATAAGCATTGATATATATATAGGCTAATATATCAATAATTAAAATTAAAAATACTATAATACATCTTGGGAGATGTTTTATAGTAATTTTAACAATTTTTTGTGATCCTTCATAATATTTGTCTCAGGACTGACGAGGTTAAAAGATTATAAGTCTGTAGTTTTAAAATTTAAATGTGTGTGAGTATCAGTTTATGTTTTTTCACCTTTTCAAGCAGGTCTAAATATTCTTTGGTCTGAAAAATCAGCCTAAAAGATAGTGGTTATGAATAAATACAATTTACATATTATTGTTCGCTGATTTTCAGAATGAAAAACTTAACCTGAGTTACTGCATATATTTAGTTGCTGTCAATATGCTAAAAAAAAGTATCGACTAGCGTTAAGGCGGTTCTAAAAAAAAGTTTTTCGTTGCTCAACAACGCGAAACTTTTTTATGCACTTATCAACTCATTTTTTAATATAAAAACATGATGTTTGCAGGCATGATTGTTGAGGTGATTTGTATATTAACCTCATAGTCTTTTCATGTTTCAATATATGCGTAACATGTTGAGTTATAAGCAAATGCTATTTATTGTATATTTAACTGCATAAATAGCTCAGTTATTTTAGCAAAAATAGGGGGAAAAATTAGAACAAAGCTGGATTTTTGCAAAGGTGCTAGTTAGGTTATATAGTTAAACATACTAAAAGTCCCCATCGATCCGATGTGAGCTTTCGCTGCTAGGGGGCGCTAATGAGCTTGAAAATCGGTTTTCTGTAAATATCTCACGAACAATGGTATTTAGAAAAAAAAAGTTGAATTACACAGTTGTAGATAACTTAATTTCCTAAAAAAAAGTGTCATTAACATTTGTTTGTCACACCAACCCTTCCCTGTCAAAAATATATAAAAATGTGAATATTTTTGACAGTAAAATTATAAAAATACGAAAAATCTACTGCTACGTTAAAAAAATTTATGTAAACAGATCTAAAATTCTCACCTTTGAATGGAGAAAGTGAATATACAATGTACATTTATGCCTATTTCCACACTACCCTTAAGGTAAAGCATTTAGCGCTTTTTTTTTTAATTGTTGTTTCTCCCGTAGGTATATTCCACTTTTATAAGTGGAACTATAATGACTGGTTTAATCCAATTTCAGTGTTTTAACTGCTTTAGTAGTTCTTTGCACATCTTCAAATTCTACACTCGATTCAGATTCATCAGTATTTTTTGTTTGCCTTTTGATATCAACACTGAATTCAGATGTAGTGCTTCCCTCCTTACTTGCAGTGGGTAGGATATACTGTCAATATCTTCGTCTTCAAATTCAGTTTTACTTGCATTATGACATGAAACTCCGCAGTAATTTATGCAAATTTCAGAAACTTTCAATCCAATTTTTCGGCATCCACATGCTTTTCCACATCCCTTGGAGCAAGTCCAAAAAATTGATTCAATAATATTTTTTGGTACAGGCGGTAAGGTAGCTGGAATCGGAGACAAATTAGGTGCATTTTGCCAGCCCCAGTTCTTAGGAAGCAGTTTTTTCCCAAACAGTATTGTACTTGATGATAAATACACGTGAACTGTGCAATCTAGCTGTATCTTCGGTAGGCGGCAACGATAAAAGGCTTTTTTTACCAACAGCAACTCCTTTCTTGAATCATACAATATGGTGCTTGTTCAGAGACATTTCTACTTTACCACCGTATAAAGCAAGAAAAATAGTTTTTTTCTGCCTCGGAAACTTCAAATTGGGATACTTTACTTGATCACTTTTAAAAATGCTGGCATCTTGTATGTTATGATCTTCTTCCTTTTTCAAAAAATTTGCTAACAACATTTTACTATTCCCAAACATTGCTGATGTCGAGTCTCGAGTCACAACCTGAAAAAGCATGAAGGAACAATATATGATCTTTCAGAACAGCATCTTTGTTAAGACTATGCGATGAATACAGGGTGGTTACTATTCGTCCTCTTCCAGGCTTAATAAAAAATATATCTATCGCTGGAGATGCTAAAGCAGTCAACAATGAGTAAGTCAACATCATCGCCAACAACAGCAGTAAGCGCACAGACTTTGCTACTTCAATAGCTGTGTTAACAATTAGTGTGTCTGCATCATCTTCTGCTTGTTTCGCTTCGAAACCATTCTCCATAAGCATAGATATGAGACGTGTCTTATTTTAATGATTAGATAAAAAAATTCTTTTTAGCGATACTGTAGAGATTTCTTTTTTTCTATGTGTATAAAAGCTTCGTCTAATGTATCAGAACATAACAAACATTTTCTCTTAAATTCAAACAACGGATTGTCGTAATTTCTCATTTTTTTCCCAACAGAGTAATTTATGCAGACTGATGGTTTTTCTGCAATAAATTTAGTGTAGGATTTAATAGAATACTTTCGTGTGTAATTTTTCCTACACTTTGGGTGAACTGTATAATTCACTATTGTTTTTAGCCACTTCTTCAAATATTTTCCACTTATGGTCACCTATTTCCGAACTTGCTCGCACAAGGGACTTCAGTCCTTTTTTCCCCCTGTTTTTACATAATCTTTCAAAACGCAGCCCTCACCGCATACAAGACAAACTATTTTGTCAATCTCCATTGGCTCAAAATCACCAATTAATAAAGAGTCATTTTAAGCTGTCATAACTACTTAAAACTTTCTACAATATATGTTGAAAATAAAATTATTTCCTTCCTAAAATCTCCTAAAGAATACTTCGTTCTGTAAATTAGGATGATTTCATACTAGCTAAGTGAACACTAATTGAAAATAAAACATTGGAAATGTACATGGTACACGTGGTACATTTCGACAAATGCAAAGAGATATAGGGTATTAAGCAATGACTATTGCACAAGCACATGAAACAATGGGGGAGAGGTAGTGGAGGGTGGATCGAAAGTTATTCGGTATTTGTTCTGCCGCTTAGCCGCGCTATGATTGTGCTTCCGCATTTTTTTCAAGTATGTTTACTTTATTTTGATTTTTGGCAGGGAAGGACTGGTGTGACAAAACAGTGTTAAAGACACTTTTTGTAGGAAATTAAATTATCTACATGTTTGTAATTGAACTTTTTTGTCTAGATGCCATTGTTCGGGAGATATTCACAGAAAACTGATTTTCAAGCTCGTTAGCGCCCCCTGGAGGCAAAAGCTCACATCGGATCGATGGGGACTATTAGTATGTTAAACTACATATCCTAACTAGCACCTATGCAAAAATCCAGCTTTGTTCTAATTTTTTCCGCTATTTGTTAAAAAACGTGCTAAAATGACCGGACTAAAAACAGACTTTTCGATTTTGTATTCATAAAAAATGCCGCAACTTTGCAGCAAATAATCGATTTGAGAATGCCGTCATTCGATTTAGAATTAAAAAATACATGCGAAACGATATTCTTCTTGACCTACTTAATTTTTCTTAAATTTGCCTCCTTCCTAGGTTAAAGTTCCTATTTTGCCCCCTCCTCCTAAAAAAGATGGTGAAGCAATCTTTTTCGAAGGGGGGGGGGGGGGACTCATCAGATCTTTATTTCTGCTGTTAAAACGAAATTCATCCCAAATTTTGGTAAATTGTATCAAGTTGTAAGAAAAAAAAATATTTTATAGTTTTTTCTTCTTTTCCGCGGTCTGGGGTACGAAAATTTCCTTCAAAATGCCAGCTTGACAACATTATTTGAATGATATATCTTTTACTGAAAAACAGGAAAACCTGTTCGATTGCATAATTCCTGAGTTAAAACCACTTGCCAATTTCATTCGTTTGTAATAAATAAATAAATAAATAATTGAATTAAAAAATGTGGCAGAAAGTAAACCTTTTTTTTTTTTTTTTAATAAAAGGCTTAATAGTAACGCTGCTATCGCGTAGAAGTAAAACATCTGAGAAGTTCAATCGATTCAAGCTATTTGCTAGGGGGTCAATCCATATCAAGTGGTCCAGAAAATATTTTTTTGGTCGCTCGAACATTTTTAAAAAATCTGAAAATTTTTGTACAACAAGCCTAACATGACGTAAGTTCAAAATGACCGTTATTTTAATTTTACTATTTTTTGTTTGTGCATGGCGGCCATCTTTGTTTTATCGTGTGCAGCGATTTTCTCAGATACTAGGATACACAAAATTGTAAATATCTCGTCTTTTATTTTCCCAATTGAAATGGGGTTTGCAGCATTTTGTTTAGAATAAAATAGGCTAAATGTGCAGTGGTAGAATAATTTTGAAAAATAAATTTTTACAAGTGAAATTTTAGCACAAAATTTAAGATTTTTTTCCAAAAGTTATTCATTTGCAAGAGGAATATTTTTATGCAAGGAAAACAGTCAACCTTACACAATTTTTTCTACAAATAGGTCAAAAGTGCGTGTACTCATACACTAAGGCCCAGATCTGGGAGTTAATTTCTCTTTGCGAAAAAAATTCCGAAATTTTCAAAAATTTCAAAAATCGCACTTTTTAGGCTTTGATATCTCTGGTGGGGCACAAGATAAAAATCTGAAATTCTGGCCTTTGATAGTATTGTGTAGTAGTGTTATGTACAAAAAATTTCAAGAAGGAGATTTGACTACAAGCTGAGATATGACATGGGCAATATGTGAAAACAATATTGTCAAACTATTTTAACCTACTATGTAATTGTTCCACAAGACTGTCAACCTTACACAATTTTTTTCTACAAATAGGACAAAAGTGCGGGTACTCATACTCCAAGTCCCAGATCTCGGAGTTAATTTTTCTTTGCGAAAAAAATTCCAAAATTCGTCAAAAATTTCAAAAATCGCACTTTTTAGGCTTCGATATCTCTGGTGGAGCACGAGATAAAAATCTGAAATTCTGGCCTTTGATAGTATTGTGTAATAGTGTTATGTACAAAAATTTCAAGAAGGAGATTTGACTACAAGCTGAGATATGACATGGACAACATGTGAAAACAATACTGCCAAACTATTGTAACCTACTATGTAATTGTTCATACTTCCAAAATTTTAGATTAATTATTTATGGTACAAAGTTAAATGTTAATTACAAATATCTTCTTCAAATGCGTCTGTGTGATTTAAACAATTCAGAATGTATGCTAAGAAAATACACTACTTGTCCAGAGGAGCAAACCTACTAGAAATGCTATTGCAACAATTTTACTCGGTACACATTTCAGGAAAAGTAAATTTCAGACAATGGGTTACAACTGATCGAGTTGACATGGTTTCAGTAATTAAACCTAGAGAATTTCATTCAAGTTAACAAGGGATGACAAGACTTGGGTGGCTTCAAATAAAATTTTGAGAAAGAACAGCCTGATGGACTGACAATAGTAACTGGTTGAACTCATAACATCTCTCGTAAATAGTGTTAAGCTCTTTGTTGAACATATGTAGTATCTTTGTAAATTAAACATTTATTATTAAACTGTTTTCAACAAACGATATTTTCTGTGTAAATATTGTAATAAATGAGACTAATCTCATTTCTCCTAATGTACTCATAATAGCATTTCTTAACATTTTTTAATCACCGTATCTCAGCTTATAGTCAAATCTCTTTCTTGAATTTTTTTGTACATAACACTACTACACAATACTATCAAAGGTCAGAATTTCAGATTTTTATCTCGTGCTCCACCAGACATATCAAAGCCTAAAAAGTGCGATTTTTGAAATTTTTGACGAATTTCGGACTTTTTTTCGCAAAGAGAAATTAACTCCCAGATCTGGGACTTGGTGTATGAGTACACGCACTTTTGACCTATTTGTAGAAAAAATTGTGTAAGGTTGACAGTCTTGTTGAACAATTACATAGTAGGTTACAATAGTTTGGCAGTATTATTTTCACATATTGTCAATGTCATATCTCCGCTTGTAGTAAAATCTCCTTCTTGAAATTTTTTACACATAACATGACTACACAATACTATCAAAGGCCAGAATTTCAGGTTTTTATCTCGTACCCCACCAGAGATATCAAAGCCTAAAAAGTGCGATTTTTGAAATTTTTAACGAATTTCGGAATTTTTTTTTGCAAAGAGAAATCAACTCCCAGATCTGGGACTTGGTGTATGAGTACACGCACTTTTTACCTATTTGTAGAAAAAATTGTGTAAGTGTGACAGTTTTCTTTGCAGGAAGAAGTTCCTCTTGCAAACGGATAGATTTTGGAAAAAAATCTTAAATTTTGTGCTAAAATTCCACCTGTAAAATTTTATTTTCAAAAATTATTCTACCATCATACATTTAGCCTATGTTATTCTGAACAAAATGCTGCAAACCCCATTTCGATTGGGAAAATAAAAGACGAGATATTTACAATTTTGTGTATCCTAGTATCTGAGAAAATTGCTGCACATGATAAAACAAAGATGGCCGCCATGCACAAACAAAAAATAGTAAAATTAAAATAACGGTCATTTTGAACTTCCATCATGTTAGGGTTGTTGTACAAAAAATTTCAGATTTTTTAAAAATGGTCGAGCGGCCACTGCTGGACCACTTGAAATGGATTGACCCTAGGATAATTAATTATGCATTACTTCACTGACAAAGCGTTGGAACTAAAATCAACTGGCGACAAATGTAAAGTTATTTTAGTGTATTTAGGTGACTATTTTAGATTCCTGCTTTTTTTTTTTTTCAGTGGCTCCTAATTTACTCAACCAAAGGCAACAAATGCCAAATTTTGAGATGTAGGCAGGAAATATATTCAACTCCACTTGACGTATACACTTTAAAATGCGTCAAAATCTTACAGCCAAAGTGAAAATACGTAAAATCAAGTCTTTGAAATACAAAGTCGAATTTTTGAAATGCTCGGGAAAAAACTTTCATTTGACAACAGCAACAAAAAAGTATCAAAATATTCATTTCAAGATTAGAAAATATCGATATCTCATCAATTACATCAAACGAATAACTCGTATACAAGTTAACTCGACGAATTCAAATTTAATAAAAAAAGCAAACGCTTTTGAAGAACTCATATTTTAATTTTGACTAGTTTCTGTATATCACATTTATCAGTTTATTTACACCCAAAAATTGGTATATATCCCGCACATATCGATCACAATTACATGTATTTTAAACTAGTATCTATATTAATATTTGTATCTAATGTATGTATATATATTTTCATAACATGCCATCACTGTGTAATTATTTAAAAGAAAAATGTATTGTTTAATTTACATAGTGGACTATGTAAGTTATTATGACTAGCGTCTGGAATCCAGAATTAATATATTGGTAAGTTTTAGTACACCCTGGTGTTCCTCGCTTTCTCTTTCTTATAGTGAAATTAAAATGTCATATCGTCTGCTATAATTATTTTCTTACAACATCAAGTATAATTTCATGTTCGTCAGTTATACTTTTTTATTCATTAAGGGAGTTTCAAAAACATTTTTACTTGCTCAAAAACTCGAAACTTTTCGACACTTTGATTGTACTTATTTTTGTATATAAAATTTTGAAAATTGCATAGCTTTAAATATCGAATCGATTTAAAATTGAATAGCATTTTTCATGCGTAGATAAATATATTATATCTTGAGTTATAAATAGTTGTTGTCTCGTGATCATCTTTCTCAAATTGTTGGATCTTAAAAATTTGTTCAAAAAGTCAACTTTAATTACATTTTATGAATAATTCTTTACCTTTATCGGCAATAAATAAATAAATAAATAAAATAAACAGAATTTTTA